>JAWQRP010000331.1:0-31252 GCA_033557875.1 Quadriops clusia
AAAATGCTAACAGGCTAGGAGAAAAAAAAATGGAATATTATGCCGTTTGTTTCACGACGATATCTTATTCCTACGCGAAAAAATATCTAATATACGTTTTAAGGTATGACTAGCTGCCTCTTAAAAATGAAAGTTGAACTTGTGTTTTCATGTCATTTATTACTTTATTTAAAAAGTTTTAAATGTTTGTTACAAAATCAAAATGTTTTCATTATCATGATCTCATAATACTGCAATATTCATTTAAAATCTTGGGTATAAGGTTGCATTGAAATAAATATTCATTATGAAATTTATTAAAACATAGATGTTTCATTCTAGTATGAGACCTTCCGGAATAATAATAATAATGCACTTTTTGCTTTTAATTTTTTTTAATATCCAAGGTTTTAAACGTTTACTTTCTTTATTTTTATAATAACATTCATTTTTCATGTTCAATCTGTTTGTACGCCAATAAATTTATCATTATGTTTTTGCATGTTTAGCCATAGCTTGGTATGTACTAGATATGGCTTGCAATGCACGAAATATTTGCAGTAGTAGATATGTTTTTTAGACGTTATTCACCAGTACGAATTTCTCTACGCAAAGCTGATTTGAAGGTCCCCCAACAACTCATTGAGAATGCTATAAATAATTTCAGGTAAGATATGCAACATTTTTGTTCTGCGTCCTGCAATATCAATGTACAAAAAATGTGCATGCAAAACATACTTCACAAAGAATGTTTTTACTCATTTTCGAAATTGCACAATTGCATGCATTAATTATAACCATATGCAACTATCATTCTTTTGCTTTGTTTATTTTCAATTAATTTTATTCTCTTTTATGACACCTTACAGTCCAAGCAGCTTAACTGGCAAAAAATCGAATGAACTTATCCAAGGAGGTATAAGCAGTGTAAAATCTGTCGCTCAATCGGTTGCTAAGAAATTGGATGAAATCAAGGAAGCCATATCTACGAATTCAACGCCTGTGAAAGTACTAGCTGGGGACCGACTCGCTGCAGGTGACATTTTAGAAAGTGTTGGAGAAAACGAATCAACAGATGGCAGTGAAGTAGGTGAACGTCAGCGTAAGGTATCTGCAGAATTAGGAAGCTACAGAGGGAGCTATGCCAACTTAAAGGATTTCGAAGATATACCTGATAACATTTACCCATCGAATGACTTACTTACAGGTGAAATATTGACAAACAAAATAAGCTGCATAAACGATTCAATAAACTTTTATTCCAGATAGCGAATTAGACATCAATTTAACGTCATGTTCTCAATGTCACAACTGCTTGTCCCTTATCTATGATGAGGAAATAATGGCAGGTTGGTCAGCTGAAGACTCCAACTTGAACACAGTGTGTTCGATATGTAACAAACCAACAGTACCGTTGCTAACAATCAGTATTTTGCAAAAAGGGGCTCAAACTTGTGATCCTTTCAGTGTACCGTATTTAAACCCTCTTGTTTTGAGAAAAGAGCTGGAAAACGTTCTTACACAGGAAGGAGACCTAAGTTTAGGTGATGCAAAATTTGTCGAGGAGCATCCTATTATATACTGGAACTTAATCTGGACTTTTGAAAGAATAAACGTCCAGACCCATCTGCCCAACTTATACTTAAAGCTAAAGGCAGGTAGCCGCAATATTAACTCAAGCGGTGAAAGCATTAATCAACTGGGTAACTCAAGTAATGGTGGCAGTGAAAGCACTAAATCAATGTGCAGTACCGAAGAAATTTCCGGCAGTAGACAACCTGTTGAAGAAGGTGCTGACCCTCTTACTCAGGAACTTGTAACACAAGGTAATAATTCAAACAATATCAACTCTTTATCAAATTGAAATTGTCCGATTTTGTGCACAATACAATTTGTACCCTTTTTTTTTACAAGCAACTGTTCCTACGAATCGTAAGTTTTTATTAACTCATCTCAAAATAAAATTACAATAATTTTTACTTCTTGATATAATAATTTTGTTATCAAGACACAAATTTTATATATTATTTACAGCGCCAATCAACGTCCGATGTATGTGGGATGATATTAAGCTCCACAGTGACGGTTTACCTCTATATGCATTATGGCAAAAAGGTGAACCTAGTGCAGGAGATCAAAATAATATAACAAGGTAAGTACACATTATCGTATACTTCAATAACCCTTTATATGTGTGTATTTTATCATATCTAACGATTTTAGACTCATTCAGAGTATTACCAGCTCTGTTTGTGCTAACGAGTTATCAGAGCCTTTGAAGAAGCTGGCACTGGAACGCCAAAGGGCTCAAAAAGTATCCAGTGAAGAGAAGCCTTCGGGATATTGCACCAGATCAATTTACAGAGATATTTTATTTTTAACATTTAAAACTAGGGAAAAGTCAAAATGTGATTTAAATATATTTGATAAGGAATACGCTGCAGCTTTCTCCAGGGCTCAAGAAAGACACAGCAAACTTTATAGTCCGCAAGATAAACCGATTACTTACGCAGCCATCTACTGTCGACAATATTTCAAACCTCTCTCCCTGCCCTAATTTTCCTGGAAATCTAATATAAATAGATCAAATTTTATGTACCTTAATAAAACTGATTCTGTGGCCTTTATGTCTTTACTTTTGTTTTAATTTCGGCACGATTGGAAACTATCTTGATTAAGCGGTTAGGTTATTATATTTATATTTGAGATTTAGTTGTATCTATTATTAAAATGTAAAATAAACTTGTTGATTAAAATTAGTTTATTTATTTCAATGAGAATACAGAATAATATAAGCTAACGATATCGTCACAATTTCATTTATTTCAAACTTTAATAAATATGCGCCTTAAAACGTTTTAAAAAATTGGGAACTTTATGTCCTTAGAGCATACATAAAAAGTAGAAATATTTAACGTTTTATTAATAAGACATTTTAATTACATTCTATAAACTAAATTGCTACATGTACTAATATGAAGGCAAATTAAACTATATATTAGTAAAATATTAAGAAAAAATATCAATGTAAGAGTTTTGAGAGTAGTCTTCTGCCATTATTTTAACAAGAACCTTATAATAGTAGTATTGCGCAAACATTTGTTTTTCTTTACACATTAACGATAAAGCTTATATATTTATAGAGGACGATTACAGCCTGCGTGACATTTTGATTTAAAGAAATTTTCTAATGCTAATTTAACTAAAATAATTTCATAAAAAATGAGGCACTGACATATTAGGTAGAGTTTGTGCTTAATAACTTCCTGAGATTAAAGCAGTTTACATTATTAAAAACAGATTTCTAAAATTTTGACCATAATTTACCTCTATTAAGAATAATATTTTAGAGTTGCAGAAATAAAATTTCAGTAGGAAAAATTCTCGAGTATTTTTCAAACCATTATTAATAGAAAAAGAAGCTGCAATGCAAAATACATACATTGTTACATATAATAGGCATTATCTTAATGTGCATAAAGAAGACTACATACTCATAAGATATATTTATGTCAATAATTCATAGTTTCAATACTTATAAATATATATTTACAAGTTATTAGACTATGAGAAAAATTGTGTAATTTTTCCCTCAATACATAGAGAAGAATTGCTTCAGGAGATACATTTGAAGCAACGAAAAGCAAAAAGACGAAATATTCATATATATTGGACAGATTCTCACAAATCTCTAAAACTAATAAGATTCAATTCGACAATCATACCGAATGTTCATATTCCTTACATAGGATGCCTCCCAGACAACAATAAGCAACAACAGTCTGAGAATAATGTTGCGACACACTATCATCACTTTCACAGAACTAAAGTGTGAAAACAAAGCTCATTTTTGGAAGTCAACAACATAATTTGCAATCTAAAGTATAGTGCAGCGGAATCTTATCCCAGGCCCATGAACCTTCACGAACTTATTCTTGTGCTTGCCTCTGGCTTTATCCTTGCGGATTTCTCTAACTAAGGTGTAGAAGGCATCATCCACGCCCATTCTTGTTTTCGCCGAAGTTTCTACGAATGGAACTCCATATTGCTTGGCAACCTGAAATGAAAGAAATTTTATTACACATCAATTATCCGGAGATTAGACGGATTTATTAATACATAGCCTTTAACGACTTAATAGTTTTGACTCGGACACGGATTTTATTCATGTGCTGTTAACCCAAACCTTTAGTTGCAGTAGGGTTTTACCTCATTGAGTGTTCTGTAACATATTTAAATTTGAATTTATCCAGTCATTGTTCATATTTTACAAGTGCATAAAAAATAAGTACATTTCCACTTAAATTTACAATCGATTTTATTTTATTTTACTGATAGCTCAAAATATTTGCATATGATTATGAAAGTGATAAAAAGGTATTGATAAATAAATCAGACAATGAAAGTGATTATTCAGAATTATCTAACAATGATATTGAGACATTCTCTTTGCAGATATTTTTAAAAATAAATATAGAAAATCCCTCATATTCCTCACGAAGGCTAACCAATATGCAATTCACTGCTAGAGTAATAACATTTTGCCAAGACTATTGTGTTGGAATGAACGGAAACGAACAGAGTTATTAAATTATTTTGCTCTTGTAATTCTGCTAAGTATTATAAGTAAGCTTGTACAGATCTAAGAAAGATTTTGAAAAAACAATATTGTGCAAAAATTATGTCATACAGAAATTTTATCTTATTGAAGTATTACATTCGTTTAATGCAGCATACAATGCCAAAACTCATCCTTATCTCAAACGAAATAGATAAGTTGGGCCTATCATTGAACATCTAAATAAAAAGTTTGCATCTGTGATTACACCTGAGAGAGGGATGAGAGAATAGATGAAACTTAGATCTACATTTATAATCTTTATTAAAACCAATTTTCAATGTAGGACACTCTTACCACGGACAATATTAATTAGTACCTTTCTGAAACCCACATACTTTTTTATAACTCAAAACAGACACATTAAAAACTATTAAATTAAAAGGTATGTGAATATTATTTCACTATTATTTTTATTGCAATAAAGAAAACCATTCTGGGCAGAAAAGACAAACAAAATAACTGTTTGATAATGGTTTTATGATGTACCTAATAAACTTCTAGTAGTTTCTTGACGTTTTTATTACACAAGGAAACCGGTTTGATGATTACTGATTGTCAGAAAAGTCATATCATCATTGAATATAGAGTATATATACTGTATATTCAATGATATCATATAATCATAAATTTTGACCTGATCAACCATTTTGCAAAATAAATATTAACAAATTCCTAAAAATCTAAATTGTGGAAAATAATAGTTTTTGCTCATAGAGTAAATCATGTACAGACAAAACGGTCAAACAATGTTTTTCATTATCATAGATCAAAATGCATGGGGTGATTTTAAATAATTTTTTTTACTCGTTTATTTAACGTCGGCCTGTTTCCGCAACATAAGCCAATTACCGACATCAGTGAGAAGGACTACGACTTCTGGAAATTTAACCAATGCCAGGATTTCCACCTGGTCATTGTATTCCTTAACGTGCGCATGGATTATACCATAGACAAAGGAATATAGTAACTAGACATGACACCTTATGAGACATATGCGTAGCAAAAAATCATTAGTAAATCGTTTCGAAATGTAGAGGGGCAGCAGTCGAATTCGACGCGAGATATGATTTTGGCAACGAATTTTAGTTCCAGCAACGAAAGTTTGCCACAACAAAACGGAGACGGCCCACATGAAAATACACTACTAAAATCGGTATTAAATTTTTTCATGTGTACCGTCTACGTTTTGTTGTGTCAAACTTTCGTTGCTGGAACTAAAATTCATTGCCAAAATCACATCTCGCGTCGAATTCGACTGCTGCGCCTCTACATTTCGAAACGATTTACTAATGATTTTTTGCTACGCATATGTCTCATAAGGTGTCATGTCTAGTTACTATATTCCTTTGTCTATGATTATACTTACAACACATGGGTCATACATTTTTTCATATTCAGAAAAATCATCGCCTTGATGGGGATCGAACCTATGACCTCTAACACTAAAAGCCAGCACCTTAGCAACTAGCCTACCCACGACGACATGATTTTAAATGATTGAATTGTAATGAATGCCATTACTTTGTCACCAATTTACTGCTTCTTGGATCAACAGAACAGACCATTTTTTTTATAATACAATCATTAAAACCCACCCGATATTTGTGTATTGCATATTATGATCTGAAATAGAAGAAAATGCAATACTTACTTCTCTAGCTTGACCCATGTCTACAGCCCAGGCTGACAGGTCGCATTTATTTCCAACCAGCACCATTGGAACCTCTTCGGCATCTTTGACTCTTTTTATTTGTTCCCTATACGTGCCAATGTCTTCGAAACTCTTTGCTGAATTTACAGCGAATACCAGCAGGAAGCCTTCTCCAGTACGCATATACTGGTCTCTCATTGCACTATACTCTTCTTGTCCGGCCGTATCTAAGATATCTAGTAGACACGTTTCCCCATCGATAACTACTTGTTTTCGATAAGAATCTTCAATGGTAGGATCGTATTCGTCCACAAAGTGATTCTGGATAAGTTGAATGGTTAAAGCTGATTTTCCAACACCACCAGCGCCGACGACTACTAATTTGTATTCAGTCATTTTATTAGGATGCATAAAATACCACAAAAATACAATAAAAATATTGCAGCCTCTGCAAGGATCCTGTGTTACAATTCACTTTTGTTTGCTATCCCACCATTCTGAACTTATTAGTCACACAACTTGTTAAAAATGAAACAATTAAAAACATTTATATACGTTAAATTAAGTACATTAATTAACTGCAATCAAGAAAACAAAGCATATCAAACAACAAAACCTATCAAGACCGTCAAAAATACTACTGACAAATCACTGTCGCCAACCAGTAGTAGCCAACAACTAAATACTAGTTAGAAACCCACCCATTATCCTAGCTACCAACGCTACGAAAATAATCTCTAAATTTATAAGTATCCAAAAGATCGCACGCCATTGTACGCATTTTATTAAAAGTGTAGATATCAATATTTCAAGACAGTTATTCCATATAATCATTAAATTGAAATTAAAAAAAAAATCATCATTCTACAATTTATTCGTCGATGGGAGCGGATGATGAAGACAAGAGTGATACCAACAGTACAATAAAAATGTTACTACTAAAATTTCTTATGACTTTACAAAGACAGAAGTAATCGTAAAATAAATACCGTTTTGATATTAAACGTTAAATCAAAGTTATGCACTATTAAGCATTATAATATACGTAGTAATATTTTGATAAGAAAAAAATTTCTGGAAGACCAATATCTGGATAGCTAGTGAGTCAAACTTCTAATTGTTATTGAACCATCCATCTGAATCATCTTGTGATTCATCCTTAATTTCTATTATATTTGTTAGATTATTATGTCTCACAAACAAGGTCAAGAGTCTCACACTAACTACATGGATGGCGTTAAAGTTAAAATATCAGAACAGTATAAACCTCCGAGGCGGATAAATTTAGCAATTTCTTATTCCCAAAGACTGACCTTAAACAAACAGATTCAAGACAATATTCCGAACTATGATTTTTCGCTGGAAGAAAGTGTAAAGAGCAGGATGAAAGAATGGAGAACCGCAAGACATATGATGGCCGAAGACAGACGTGAAAGGTAATAACCGTTTTATAATCCTTTTCTTACCGTTTTATTCATGAAGTACGTATATTTCCATTACAAAAGAAAGTACAAGCCGATAGCAATTTGATCACCATAGACCAAGAAGCTGAATAAATACAATCTGCGATATAGCTCTTATCTGAGTAATAAATGATAAGTAACATTGTACAAGACCAAAATATTTTATAAATAGCATTCATACACCTATTAAATTTAATAGAATTATGTGGGTAGACTTAACCAAGCATGTTAATGACTATGCTATTAGTTTTGTTTAGGTTCCATATAAAGATATCAACGTTTCTATTTTACAGATTTGAAAAATGTAAGGAAGAAAGGAGGTTAAGGGAAGAGGAAAGAATAAAGAGGGAGAAAGAGTTACAGAACAAAGTCGAAGAACAAGATGTTAATAAAATAGACAATACATCTAGTGTCCACGATAGTAGTTATACATGCTTAGTGTCCAAAACGGAAGCACCTCAAAATTACATTTCTAACACTTCTGCATCAAACATGCTGATTCCTACTCAAGTCACTACTGCTCCTTATTCCACCATCCTAATGCCAACCCAATTACCAAATATCCCAAATTACCAGTCACATGCACCAAAGTCCAACGATAAGAGTCCTTTCAATATATCCGATTTTGAAGCAGATACTTCTAGTCCGTTTGATAACATGGAATTAAAGACCCTAAACGACATGGAAGAATTAGCTCAAGTCCTGAAGAATGATGACAGTGCCCATAAAACTCAAAACGCTTATACTTATAATACCCAGCAAAATCAATACTACCGAAGTTTTCAAGACCCTATGAACGCTTACTCTTATGCAAATCCACAAATCACGGGAATTACAAAGTCTCCTTACATACAGCCGATGCCATACTCTGGAACAAATGGATATTATTGTCCCACAGATAACCTCTTTAAAACTTCTCCATACACAATTCCATTTGTGAGTAAAGGCACCGACGTTACTAAGAGATTGTCATCATTGCAAACACCATCACACGGAAACGACATCAGGAGTTCCTTTAAACCAGTCCCAGATATTATTAAATCGTTAGAGACTGATTTAAATAATACACATATTGATAAAAATTTAGGCAATCAACAAATTAAGAATGTCCCTGGGACAAGGAGTTCACAAATAGTTAATAAACATTCTAGTGCAACTAGTCAGGTGGCAAACAGCAGTAGTCCGAAGGAGGAATTAGATGATCCATTTAACTCATTGTCGATCGAAATGCAGCAGCTTTCAAGAACTGTAAGTTCCATGGGCTTTCCTTTACCACGGGTAGCAAGAGCTTGTAAAATTATAGGAAATGATCATAAAAAAGTAAGTTTAATTTTGTAATTATTACATTTTTTTAATATAGCTAATTTTATTGTGTTTTCAGATTGTGGAGTATCTACTAGCAATGACAGAACTTTTAGACTTAGGATTTTCCGAAATGCAAGTATCGAGTGCTTTACTTCAGTGCAATAACGATCGAGACAAAGCTTTAGATGTCCTAATTTTGTAGCATCTTCGACTTAAATATGGCTGTGTAAAAATAAACTACCTAATATATCATAATTTTATTTATACCTTATTTATTTGTATATAATGAATATACTTAAATATACATCAAAATGTAATTACGATAAACATTCTATAAAATGCCTGCATATTTTTATTATTAAATATTAGTATTTTATACTAAAGTTCGGTTTTAGTTTCCTAATATGTAGCTCAAATTGTAGAGTGGTTTTATCATGTTTTTAGAGAACACTTCGGTTTTATTGTTTTCTATCACACATTATTTTATTAATTGCTTACATTCCTGTTGTTGCGAATATTTGGATATTTTAAATAAAATTTTCATGTGTTACGATCATTTGTTTTCCTAGTTCAATGCACATAATGAGGAGAGGTGTACGCATCGGTTATTTAAGAAAAAAAGCAAATCCTCAGAATCAGAAATCGTTTATTATGTCTACAACATATAAAAAAATTATTTCATAAGTATTTTTTATATGCGCTACTTTGTTGCTTAAATCTACTTATAACAATACATGACTAGTTTTATCTACTGATTTCTAATTTTTTGATCAGTTCCCAATATTCAAATTAAATTAAAAAAATCTTAACATTCATTTCATGATATACATTATATTTTAAATACTATTGTAAAAAAAAATAAACAAAATAATCAATAGATTTATAAAGCTATATTAAATTAATAAAGGATAATATAAATGCTGCAATAATTATATAAACTTTGTACAAAAATCGTATCACTGATTTAGCGATTATAAGGTGTAATGTATACTTGTATATATAAAAATATATAATAATTTAAAACAACTTATAGTAATATTTAAGATTTAAAAATTGGATATGGTGTGTCTAAGAGTCGTTCTTTCCATTTAACGAATGCCTGTGTATAAACTAAGAACAGATCTAGTTTCTTTTTGTGATCGAGCTTTACTGAATACATTCCAAAATCTTAAAGTTTCATCTCCAGCTCCTGTGACAATAGCTTCTCCGTCTGGAGATAGGGCAAGATATAATACTCTGTAAGAATGTCCCGTTAACTTTGCAACCTGGGTTAGACTTGGATACTTCCAGACGAGGATTTGATTTTGAGAGTAACCGTGAGTTGAGACCAGCTCTGAACTGTGTTTAGACCATGCCAAGTTGCAAACTTGAGACCCTGTAACAGTTAAGTATGGTAATTGTTTTATTAATTTGAAAAATATTGCGTACAAACCAGTGTCAACACATTGCATAGGTTGCCCCGTTAGTGTATTCCAGAATCTGATACATCTGTCAGCAGTTCCTCCTCCAGAAGCTAGTAAACCGTGATGATGTGGAGACCAAGCTATTGCTTTCACAGCAGCCAGATGGTCTGTATATGTTTGTACAGGAGATAATGATTGCATATTCCATACATATAAACGATTATCATTGCCACCAGATGCTAAATATTGATTGTCTGGTGACCATTTTAAGCCGCACACTTCTTGCCTGTGGCCTACTAATCGCCTCTCAGGTACACCCGCTTAAAGAAGAAGATTATACGTTATTTCAAGTAGAACAATTTTATTGAATTGCAATAATAATTTACTTACGTGCTGTACGAGTATCACGTTGAAGAATTAATCTGTCGCGGCTTCCTGAGCTAAGAACATCTCCATTCCAGGCCAAAGCCCCGACTCGAGCCGAATGACCATTTAACTTATTCACTTGCTTGTTCACAGCCACATCCCAAACGGTGACATAACCGTGGTGGGTTCCTACAGCTACTAGGTGGCCTCGTTCACTCCAAGCTACAGAAGTGACAGCGTTGTTGTCTCCAGAAAGATCACACAATCTTGTCACCTGGCTTGTGCATGCTGACCACAAGTAGACACAGCTCCCTAAACCAACGCTGAGAACATTTTGCACTGACCAATCTACTAAGTTTAAGTAAAAGTCATCTTGAAGTTCGGGGGCATCGAGCACTTTGAATGGAATTCGTGATATTTTTCGAGTTGCTTTGTGTGGCGATCTCAACAGGCGTTGACTGCTATGGCTTAAGGGTGATAGAGAATAAGGTGTATTTGCCTGTAATTTCTGTGGAGTTTTCTCGACCTGGAATTTGAATTAAACTGTTTATTAGATAAGGAGTTAAATTATGAATTAAATTGGGGAATTAAAATGGCTGGCAATTAAATTTTATATCAATATTTTTTGTTTTCTTTACCTTTTGTATGTATATAATTATTTTTTATATTATTCGGTATGTAGGTCTTTTAATTAAAATTTATTAATTAAAATTGTTAAAAATTTCTTCAGGAGTATATACTTATTATTACAATAATTGAAAAATTTGTAATTTCGTACTTTTAACAGACTATTTTTTAATATTTCTTCTTATAGTAGTATGTAATTGAAATATAACAAAAAAAAATAAGAAGTGTATAGTATTTTTTAATTAAAGTCATATCTAAATATTTATTTTATTATCTTTTGATTTTTTGAAAACAAATTTTAGTTTTTTGTGGTAGTTATCAAGTGTTTGTAAAATATGTTCAATTTGATTTTCTAATGAACATATCTTTTAATATGTATAGACTGATTTTATTATTTTTCAAAAGTTCAATTTCTAAATCTTCCATTAGAAAATTTGTAATACATGTTAATGGGGATCTCATAGGAAGACCAAATTTTTATTTGTAAAAATAGTTATTAAATTGAAAATATGATGAAATAAATTTTCTGCAGGATTGCAAAATGTTTGTAGAAATAAAATCGGAAAATTACAGTTATTGTATTTGTTAGTTAGTGTACGTATGTGAATGCAAGGACGACTAATACACTTGCAAATTTGTCCTTACTAGCAATTACCAGTACAGCCTAAAATGAATTATCAGTTCTGTTAACCTACTTATTTATCAATGTGTTGTTAGTTATGGACCAAACGCGAAATAATTTTACTACTGTATAAGTATCATTTTGGAATATTTTGTCAATTATAAGTGCAAAATTTAATCCTGTGGAGGTATCGATGTAATGAAATTTAAATTTGCAATCTGGTTGGGGTATTTATATTCAACCTGGTTAAAGAATTTATTTCACAATTCCAACTTAATCAGCAAAATATCCTTTTATTGCAATGTATACAATACTTATGTGCCAGATAAAGCCAACATTTCCATGGACATCGCAAAGTTTTCATTAAAATTGCTCATTGTTGCAGTCTGCACATTAAAGTGCTTAATCCTCAGAAATCGCGCAAAAGTAATCGTACCATTTTTCAACCCGGATTTCATATATCAAGTTCGCAAATATGTTACACAAATTAGATACTGCATTTATAACACAAATTGCAATAACGCATGGTCTCCATTTGTTATCGCCTGGCACAACAGCTGAAAAAATTGACATGAAAATGGGTTACTCATTTCATTAGCTGTAAAAATATGCGAGCGTTCGTTAAAAACTACCCATGGGGCTCGGCTATTACTATTGCCTGGAAATAGCGCCGATTGTCTCCTACATAGAAGACTGTAAAATAGATTACTATAATTGGAAAGCATTTCCTGCAGGTTTGGCCCCATTTACAAGTAATTAACATCTATTAGTGCGTGCTTTCAAATGTACGTCTGTTATAGGTAAACTATGCCAAATTGCATTGTTTCCACCAATCGCTCATGATACATTAGCATGACGACGTAGACATACAGATTTAAAAATATTTTAAGCTATTTTGGGCGCTGCATATCGTCCAACCCCATTAGATTATCTTTAAATAACAAGATAAGTGCGCTAGAAACGCGAAAATATTTACCGATAGCAAACAGGGTAGAACAATTTTTAGTATACATACTTTTAACGTTTTGTTTTTCAATTACAAACATTGGATAAGTGCGAGAAAGTATTTATATGCAGATGGAAAACTATTAGATTTTTTCTTTAAAAAGGTGACTCAAAGTTCCGTTCGAAGTCCCTCTATGAATAAGTTGCCTTTTATGCGCGATCCTGAAGTAGGAAATAACAGTAGCGGAATAGTAAAGTAGATATACATAGGCGTATTGACATGAATAATTAGGTGTACCCATTTTTTGAGCCTGCTAATTTTATTAGCAGGAACGTTACTGGAGTTTTGAGCGCCTTGTTTAAAAAATGAACTATCAAAACAATAACTGTAATTTGTTTCACAGATTTTTTTTGTACTATTCGCCGCATACAAAAATTTTTATATCGAATTTTCGAAATGATCAAATGTGGGTATTTTACATACGTCTCCGTAAACGTACACACATTTATCTCGCGACACGATTGTAAAAAATATCAACAATGGACGGTTTAAGGGCAATTTAACTTATATGCACTGTGAATGATTATTTTCTGCCATTGTTTATATTGTTTGTAGGCTTGTTGACCTTAAAGTTGCCTTCTTCTTGCGTGAAAATACGTAAACATTAATTTTCTTGTACAGATAAAAATACGACTTTTCTGCGATTTCATGTTTTTTCCGGTTTTATATTTTTTTTACAAATATTGACAGTTTTACGCATTAAAAAACTAAAATTTCAAAATATGTATTATGTTGTCCCAACTTTTCTATCCTACATCCTGTAGACTGACAAAGCATTGACCTTGCTATGATGCAAGGAAATATTATATGTAGGTACTTGAAGCTATGAAATCTGATACATAAAAATGCAATCGTCACTGTGAGTGAATATGGTAAATCTGTTATTGTGCATTTTTGGCATTCTAGTGATTCTGTAAATTAAAATCCTACTAAAAATGATCAATTACGACAAAATGTATTATTTCATTTGATCATTAAATTTATTTTCCTTTTTTCCATGGTACATACTTATTATAATTAAGTAAATTGCTTTTACCACTATTGAGAAAATGTAAAGGATTGCAATTTATGTTGCAATAAATACATTCCTACCTCTGAGAATAATTATGTAGTCATTAAATTTAAATAACAATAACCAAGGACTATATAAATTAAAAAAAGTGTTAAGAAATATTAATTTTTTATGTACATGAAAGAACCACATGTAATTATTTGTTATAGCCATCAAATGATATATGTTAAAATTTAAGTAAGAAAAAGAAGAAGTAAAAACAAATTTTGGAAATATGACAGGTGTCACTTGACTGACAGTTCCCCAGTAGTGACAGTTAAAAGTAAATCAATAATTGAATTATAACAGCTTTAACACTGTTAATTATAATAAAATTAAATTAAATTAATAATAAGTTCAGTGCTTACTTTGGAAGGTGTGCCATATTGAAAAAGGTTTTTACTCTTCAGTGGTGTTAGGGCCTGCCTTTCATCGCACTGCGTCTTAATGTCTTCAATGTTCTCGTGTAACAGTTCATTACGAAGCAAACAAGTGTAAGCCGAGCTGTCCCTCGGAGTCTCCCCAGTATCCCGAGTTTTCTTTCCTGAAGCTGTGTTTCTCGGAGGGTCCGGAATCGTAGCAAAATTCGTCTGCCAGTTGTTGTTCGCTCGATGAGGAATGAACCGATCGTAATTCTCTGGCACTCCGGATTCTCCGTAAGCAGTGGTGTGAAACAAATTCCTTACATACTGGGGCTTCCGTTCTTGCAAGGCTTGGTTTATATCCGTGCTGGACATATTTCTAAAAATTCAATGCAGTTGCTTATATTTCCACCACTTTAAGGAGCACTTTACTCATAACCAGTAGGCTAGGACACTATAATGATTATATGGTAATTGCATGGGAGTTCAAAAGTCGAGTTTTATCGATGCATTATGTAAAATGCATTTACAAGAAGTAATTGAATTTACATTGCTTGACATCCATTTATTCATTCAGGTTAAAAGCTGGATTATACTTTTGATTAAAACAGTTCTTGTACAGGCACAGGTAACACTTCGTCCAAATTCTTGTTTAGTTCCACTAATAATGTCAAAATTTTACTATTTTTTTTTAATTAAAAAGTTACTGTTTTTCAATAGAATCCTAACAACCAACGCTTCTCTCCCACTACTAACAAACTGTGGCTCTTTAAATCGCGTTTCAAATGCGCCGTTGTCAGCTCATTCTAGGCAATTTTTCATGACTACTAGTACGCATGCTCTAAACTACCCTATAAACACTTCTTGCATATGGTAAAACAACCTTCGGAATCATACTTCCGAAGTTGAATGAAACATGTGATAATAGTACGACGTAATGTTACATGTTACTTATTATTTTAACCTAAAACTGGGTTAAAAAGTGATAACATACTTTCATTCCCGCTTAATAAATACATCATATATGCTAACTATACGTTCCTTTAGTAAAATGCATAAAACCATAACATTTGCCAAACGATCTTCTCATAGTTATGAGGTACCTTTAAATTCTTTTTTATATTGTTAATTACATATTTAAATGCTTTGATTTATTTAAAGACTGCCATAGAAGCTCTAAATGGCCTCCAGAGTAATGCACAATATTTGAAAAGTACCCGAACCAGTGACAATGCAGCTGAAGAATATGCAAACAAAATTTTGAAAGTACAAAAGTATTTAGTAAGGTATGTGGGTGTACTCACCATTCCTCATTAAATTCAAATAACAACTATGTACCTGTTCCTTACACATTATCTCTTATCACATAATTTACAGTCAGATAACAAACCCAAATAAAATTCCTGTGCAAGTATTTCTATCTTACTAATGAAGCTGACCCCTTATCAGCAGTTCAAACAGAAACTCACTAGATATTTAATCAATATGTATTTTACAATTATTAAACTAATATTTTCACAGTCCCACGAGTCCAGGAAAATGATTAAATTAATTTATACTGCCATTATTTAATAGTTTTTCAAGATTGTTTAATTATTTGTAGACCTTTTTATTTTTTTTAGTTTATTATAGGTGTGAGTCTTTATTAAAATGATTGTCACAACTTTTCGCTTATTACGATTTTAAACTTCATCAGGGATACATTATAACATGAAATAAAAATTATAAAATTTCCTATCTTTTCACTGAACATAAATATAAAAAAATTATTTAATAGTATTATATCCTATCAACCCTAATTACTTTCCCCGTTTGCTATTTTAACAAATACTCCTTTAAAAAAATTACACATTCTAGAAGTGGCACTACATTAAATAGCCTGGACAATTTATCTGTGATACATGTAGCTGGTACTAAAGGTAAAGGTAGCACTTGCGCCTATTGCGAGAGCATCCTACGACACCATGGATTTCGCACTGGGTTTTATTCCTCGCCTCACTTGCTTGAAGTTAGAGAACGAATAAGGATAAATGGGAGGCCTCTGCCAAAGGATATTTTTGCCTCTTATTTTTGGGACTTGTACGATGTCCTACAAGAAAATAAAGTACGCACATTCCTACAATCGTAA
Source organism: Quadriops clusia (assembly GCA_033557875.1). Classification (NCBI taxonomy): domain Eukaryota; kingdom Metazoa; phylum Arthropoda; class Insecta; order Coleoptera; family Hydrophilidae; genus Quadriops; species Quadriops clusia. Next base: position 16,585 of record JAWQRP010000331.1, read on the forward strand.
CAAAACTCTCCCTAAATAAATCCCAAATTATTCAAGTTAATATTGATTTTCAGGAAGATGACAACGACATGCCAATGTACTTTAAATTTTTGACCATATTAGCCTTCCGAATATTCTTAGCTCAGAATGTCAACGTTGCAATTATAGAAGTAGGAATTGGAGGAGAATATGACTGCACAAATGTTCTCAGGTTAATCCTCTCTTAGCACCACTTCTCAACTTCGCACTTAAAATTCTTAAATGTGAATATTTTGTAGAAATGTTCCTGTAGTAGGCATTACATCCCTAGGTTTGGACCATACCGGCATTCTAGGAAACACCATTGAGAAAATAGCATGGCAGAAAGCAGGAATATTGAAACCTAACTGCAAAGCCTTTACAGTTCCTCAAAATGTAAATGCCCTGAAAGTAATAGAAGACAGGAGCAACGAAAAGCAAGTAAGTCGTTCAATAAATCCGCTTTATTTTAATAATCATTTTGACAAAAATCTTTAGTGCTCTCTAGTAACTCTAAATGAGACCTACGTGACAGAAATAAAATCTTTAATGTCTTTTCCCAATGAAGCCATTGCTATGAATGCCTCGCTCTCCGTTGCACTTTGTCAAGCTTGGTACACAAACACAGGTAATATTTCTAAACTAAATTATTTATTTTACTAATAATATGTTTATTAGGGCACAATTGTAATGCTTCCGACTTCTTATTATCACCAAGAACAAGAGAAGGCCTGGCCAATTGTTTCTGGCCTGGAAGGTACCAAATTTTATATGCTCGAAATGTAACTTACTACATTGACGGGGCTCATACCACCGACAGTTTAAAACTGTGCACTTCATGGTTCCTTGATAAAACCAGAAATTCACCCAATAAAAAGGTATTAATCTTCAACGCCACAGGCGACAGAGATTCTACCAATTTACTGAGTATTTTGCACCACTGCCAATTCAACAGAGTGATGTTTGTTCCGAATGTGGCAAAACCTTTTGGACGTCAAGGTACCCACTAAATCTAGTTTCTTTAGTGCAGTTAAAAATTAACAAATTTATTCGTACTAATCAAAGTTATAAAACCATTTCAGACAATATTAGTTACAATAACCCTGAAAAAGAGCAGCTTTCAAGAAGCCACAAACACAAAACCATTTGGGTAGATCTAAATAAGAAAAATGATGGTGATTTCAATGAGGATTGTGTACAAGTTTATCCATGTGTTTTAGATGCAATTAAAAGTTTACATTCCACAAATGTATTTGATGTCTTGGTTACAGGATCGTTACATTTAGTAGGATCTGTTCTAACCATACTTGATCCTGACTTACGGAACGAACAGGTCAGCTCTTTTCAATATAAGACATGTCAAAATGTATAATTTAATCCTTTGAAGTCATAACTGTTAGTATTATATCTCAAATATTTTACTTAAATTTAGCAGTCACTTTAGGTTTAGTAATATTGTATACTTTATATCATGGTTTTTTTATTACTTTAATTTTTACTTGAATTTAAACAAATTAAATATTAAATCCGGCATTTTGTTTACATTTGCTTTACCCACACAAACTTTCAGCAAAAATTAAAATGCATTTCTCAAATTTTAAAATTTTATTATTTAGAAAAAATATACACAGATCACAATTGGTGTTGTTAAGATAATATTAAACCTATAAATACGTTGACATAGGCAATAAATTTGAAAAAAAATCAAGACTAGCAAAAAAACTCCAGTCAATATAAGAAATAATAGATGATAATTCTAGCTTAAAAAATCTAAATTTGGTATTCAATAAAACTGTGAATATGAGTAAAAGACACCCAAGTTATTACTTTAGGCATAAAAACTGAGTTTTCCTTAAACTAAATAATTAAAGTGAAGTACAAAGACTAGGAGAGGTGTTACATTTCCTTCAACTTTCTTTTCAAATTAAAATCAATTTCCGTCTCCATTTCGTTTTCTGACAGTGACAGCGATCCCCCTGCTCTTCTCAAACGAATTAATTCGTGCTCTTTTTGCTAAAAAAATTTGATTACAATATAATCAACTTATTAAACACTTTGGCACTAAAATTCTATCAAAGCAAGCAGCTCAGTAATGCAGATAAGAAATGGGTTAGTAGAAAATAACGTTTTAAATGCTTGTTCCAGTTTTGTTCGTGTTAATAAAGTAGGTTTTGAACTGAAAGAATTGGCATGCAGTGAGTAAGAAATAGTGTGAATATTGCATTTACTTACATCTAAAATTCCCGCAGAAGGTTCAGAAGCGTACCCTTGACCGTCTTCATAATCATCATCATCAATGCTTTCAGTGGAAGAGGACATGTCATCATAAGGCCTGAATAATATGCAAATATTATCGATAAACCTTAATTAGATCATTCAATGATTAGATGCAACAATAAAAATATGATTCTAACCTTTGCACCTGGCAAACCATTTGTGCTAAATCAGTAAACGTGTAACTAGCTTGGCGTTGACTTTCAACACTTTTGTGAAACGATTGTGTATTTTTCAAGAATATCAGAGACTTTGCATTTAATTGGCCTTGGAAGTAAGTCTTGCCGTGTTGGTAACCCACTTCTCTGATTTCATCAAAACTTCCAAATTGCAATGTTCTATACTTGTCAATCGGTGGTCTTATGTACTGACAATAGTCGCTATTTTTAACTTCCTGAAATTACCAAAATAATTTTATTTTGGACGATTATGATTAGGTCTTTTAGTGAATACACACCTCTAACTGCCTTACACAGCTGACGTACGCCAGTCGAGATTGAATGTCGGGTAAATTTGGAACTTTAATTGGACTGGTGAATGGATTCCACCGTTTCCAGAGTAACCACCATCCTGAGAGGTCGTCACCATAGTTTGTGAGATCTTGATCGTCTTCAGAACCGACATCAATGGCGATAATGTGATGTGCGCCTTGACTTCGCATTACGTCAGCTATAAAATTATTTCTTTATGAAATCTTTCTTTTATTATAAACTGAACAAATAATTTCAATTAGCTTTGTTTACCAGACATGGTAATTTTGGAACTATCGTTGGATAAAGATTTAAATGTACTTACCTAGTTTTAAGATATGTAAAGTATCTATAGGGTAAAATGTATATTAAAAAAATTACCTGGAACATTATTAATGTAACATCCATCTACTAGCATGTGCCCATCTCTTGGATCACACAATGGGGGAAATATACCAATAACGGTCATGCTTGAACGAACATATCTCCATAGTGAACCTGTTGTCACATAAGTGAATCCAAGTATGGTATAATCGACATTATGTTATTATATACATTAATTTAAAGGTAAAAGGATATGAGCTTGTGCATTGTTATTAATATATATTTAACAGTATCGGATGATAAAACAAATATTGATAAGGTAGACTGTAAGTTAAAATTAATCATCATTTTACCTTTATCTAACAATGTCTTTGCAGTTTATAAGTGTTGGCTATGCGACGGAGTTCTTCATTAAATGAGCACAACATTTAGAATATAAATTGTGATTGGTTACCTTGTGTTCTTTTAGTTCAATCGACCGGCCAAATAAAAAAAAGTTCATTACCTGTTATCTGCTTCGAGACTGAAAATGAAAAGTTTCTTACCTGGCAAATTGTTTGTATAACCTCCATCCAGCAAGAGGTGTCCATCTACCGGATCACATAAGGGTGGCATGTATCCAGATAAGGACATTGAGGACCTGATGTACCTCCATAGTGATCCTGTGAGACACACTCTTACTAAACTAACATGCTAATAAAGATTGAATATTATATACTGTAATTTTGAAAAGTAATAGACAATAGGTAATGGCATACTTTAGGACAACAATACTATTGTTGTCATAATACATAAGATATTAATGAAGTGTCGGCTTGTATAGTATTTTAAATATACAAATATGTTTGGTAAAATCATACAAGCATGCATATAGAACAAAGTTTAAACATAGCACATAGCCTTTTCAAATAACAACAATTTAAAGCAATACTGGTTAACCTTATACTTGAAGGGAAAACTACAAAATTAAAAATAATCATATTAATTTTACTACAAATAATAACGTTTGTACATTACGAGGGTATGTGGCTTTTATTTGGCAATCTCATAGGTTTGTATTAAGCAATACAACATGGCCACATTAACAGATTTCATATAAATAACTACTTATAGGTATACTAAAAATATACCATTACTTTTGAAATAACCAATAGAAAGATTGAATACTGACAACACTTGTCTCTACTTCTACTAAAAATACATACCCTAGTAGTGCTGGTATGAATTATTACATTCGCAATGATTTCCACGAGACTACACTTCAGATCATTTTATGAATGCACAATTTCCGTACATATAAAACAGAAATGAAAAAACATACATTTGAGGAAAATGGAAGTACTTGTTAGCATACATTAAAAGAACATTCAAAGCAAATTATATCAATAAAATTCCTTGAATTCATCACTTCTTAACAATCATAAGTTCAAAATATTATAGTCTAAAGATATACATACATACTTTCAATCATATTCCTAAATTGGTTTGTCTTAAAAAAATGTTAGTTGTCTAGAGTACAAACATTCCTACATTACTTGTTTTAAAACGTATTTCAATTTTCCTTTTTTTATATAAATAACAGAAGCAATCTACTGTCAGTTTGTGCAAACATAAATAGGTTAACCAATCACAATATGCAGAGTTATAGACACAATTTACATTACATTAATATATTAATCAATAGGGCGAATGAAAACTTTCACATCCAGCAAGTTTATATTTGGTATATGTGGCGAGCAAAGTGCAATTAATACTTTCAACGAAAGAGTTCTGGCTTATTAGTGGTACAGTAGACTGCTCAATATTTTGTGTTAACGAAAATCACAGTTTACTTCTAAAAAACCTAAAGGGAATAATGTTTTTAATACAAATACATCTGCTAATTAAACATGCTTTAAACATAAAACTTATGATGCTATTAGATTATTCTAGGATTTTTATAATACTCTATAATTGCTTATTACAAGTGTTGTCTGTTTGAAGTTTAATGTGAAAGGTTACATTCTTGAAAGTCTTGCAAGAAGTTAGAGAGCTTACCATGCGTATGAATTCGCATACAGGAAGACGTAATATCAGTGGTAATAGTGAAGTAAGGCAGCCATAAGTCTTCTATGTAAGTCTCTCCAAATGTGCTCTTTATGGTTTGGTTGAAATCACGACCGCTAAACATAGATGTCATGGGATACGTTAAATCAAAAATTTGTCTCCACCATTGAGTCATTTTCTTAGACCATTCTCGTGCTTTTTGGGTTAATGTGGTAATGTTTCTTTCTTGGCACCAAAGTGCTCCCATGAAAGCTCCAATACTTACACCTCCTACCATATCTATTGGAATACCGGCCTCCTTAAAATTAACAACATTCTTAATATTCAAATAAAATTTGTAAATAGTTACGTACTTGGATAGCCTTAATCATTCCCACATGTGCAGAGCCTTTAGCCCCTCCACCGCCTAAAACCAACCCTACTGATGTGCCGGTTAACCATCTTGCTAGTCTAGAGAAATCCGAATGAATATTTGGTTGGGACATGCACACTTTGGAGTATAATTCATTCTAAAAATTATATCCATCAGTTAATCATCGAGCAGTGGTTAAATGCTAAAACACTCACTATTCTATACAAAGATTTCCTAGAAAACATTCGTTTAGGGCACAATATATGATGATGTGAAGATATCCACGATCGCATATTCAACCAAGCTACAGTATTTTTGGGAGGGCCACTGCCTTCTCGATGTAAAAGAATAAGTTCCTTTTGGGTCCTCATTGCCATTCTTTCGATTTCTTTTTCTACCTAAATAAATCGGGTTATCTTAATTAGTTGAAATTAAATTGCAGGGAAGTTTTTAAGCCACAGATATTTAATAATACCTTTCCTAAGGTTGGGGCTGAATCCCCTAGACCGACTATAATAATACAATCGGCTTGTCTTACGCAGCGCTGTGTCCATGCCGTAAACGAAAAATCACATTGATAAAGGCAAATTTTATGTTGATCTTCCTGCTGACCTAGCCAGGAAGTTAAATAGTAATCATTATTTACATCCATTATTGTCGTTCCTAATGTCTTACGTATTACATCTGAAGTTAATCTTAAAGTAGAACCTAATAAAAAGATTTTATTAACAGATTTCATTAAAAAATATATATATATGAAAAACAGTATTCTATAACTTACAAATTACATTTAAACAATGGTAGAGCTCATAAGTGAAAGCTGTTAAAGGAACATCTTCTGAAACAGGCACAATAGCGACCGTAGAAAAATTTGATTGTGCCGGTCTACTCTCTATTCGCTGATTATTGTACCTTGTATTCTGCCAAGTACCTTCATAAAAAATAATAATTAGCTACAGTTAATATTTTTTAACAAGTTACTCACCTAATATTCTATGCCCTAATAATGTAATAAGTCTTGTAACAACTATGGGATATTTTAATTTAATTGCATTAAATAATCCTTCTGGTAACTTTGCTAACTCTGAATCACGAACTGCAATAACTGTAGTACTACGTTGAGTATGGGTAACCATTTCCACCTAAATTGTGAAATAGTATTAAAAAAATGAATACACTTAAGATATCAACTAATAAATCTTACAATTCCAATTAAATCCCCCTTGCCATATTCTGCAACAACTTCCTTCTTTCCATTTTTGTGAGTAATGACGGATCGTAAACGCCCGGATAACACTACATATGTACAGTCGCTCTCGTCATCTTGTCTGTACACCGCTCGACCTGATTCTAAAAATACCCAGTCTAATGCGAAATCAACTTGTCGCACAAATGGAGAGAGCCTTTTAACGACAGTTTTAGCTATATACAGAACTATACTTGGTTTCTCTTTCATTAAACTAAAATTCACGTTAAAAATACAATTTGGTAAGTTACAATGCAGTAAACTCATATTACCTATAAAAAGAATTAATTGGTATAAAAGCTAATCGACAGGTATGCTTTGTTCGAACAGTAAATATACTAGGTTCTCCTGTTAGGACGGCAAGACCACCCAAAACTTCACCGTGGTAAGCAGTAAACATGTGCACTTCTTCCTCCACATCCGACATCTTCTGAGATACCGATATTACGCCGTTAAGAATGTAAATAATCGCCAAGTCCTAAAATAATTTCATTTGAGCAATTAACATCCTTTAGGTATCATAATTTTACCTCATTGGATTCTTCTTTCATTAAATAAGTACCAGCAGGCACATCTCGTATACGGACTAAACCTTCAAGTACAGAAGGATCATCCAAGCCCATTTCCACCGCTAATGCTTCCGTGGCATATTTAATTAAGGACTCCTCATCTACTTCCTCGGGTATGGACGATCGTTTGCGATGTGATTGGCTCTGCGATAAAGTCAAATGATTTTAAATTTTATTTCAATGGGCAAAAATTTTAACTTACTGCAACAGAGGTTACTTCTCCATCACTAACGAGATCAGGTGCTTGTGTCACACTTGTTTTAGGTTTACGTACATTTGGCACATTAATCGGCTGCGATGCTGCAGAAGTTGTTGTGTCATATGTTTCGTTGGACTTTACCTTTACCGGAGAATGGAAATGTGCGATACTGCTCTTTTTGCTCTTTGGCCCCTACAATTTAAAATTTGGTTCATATTTATCTTGTTAACAATATTTACTATTCACAACTTACGGGATTAACAAGTTCTGAACTTAAGCCCAGGTATTGGTGAAGGGCTGTAAAAGTAACCCTTAACAAACGAATCATTATAACTTGTACTACCCTGATAAAAGTTTCTGGATACTCGGAAAATATCTCCTGAAAAGCACTCATTGGTAACTTAACTATAGTTGAATCAACCGCTGCTTTTGCGGAAACTGTTCTATATATGCTAGGCTGACCCTGTAAATGGAGTGAAAACAAAGTTTTTTAATTTTCAAAATACTTTTTAACTTACTGATAAAGTTTCTATAAAACTCAGCAAAGATGTTACGGACTCTCCCGTCTTCACAGTCTTTAAAGACAAGCTGGTGCCCTCCTGATTTGTTATAAAAACATTAATTTTTCCGCTCTGCACAACATAAATGCTTTCATCGGGATCGCCCAGCTTAAATAGAGAAGCTCCAGCATGAAGATTCATTATTTCAGTGTGTTTGCATAGTTTCAGGAAGACTGGTTTTTCAAAGTGTCCAAAGACACGGATACTTTGTAACATGTAAAGCGCATCTGGTGGCATTCGATCGTCAGTTAGGATATCTTCTTGCATGTATTCCGCTGGGGGTTCCAATACCTAACAACAAATATGTTAATTGTGAAGAATGTACAAAATGCCATTTCGTAATTAAATGTAAAAAAATTCTGAAATTAGATGCCAAGAATGTAATTGGTGCATGTAATTACATCAAGATGTTATAAACATGATTCTATTTGATGTGCATAAATTTTTTTCTACTTTATATTAGGAATCAGTTTCTAGGTATTTGCTTGAACTAAATAAGCCAAGATCGAATTCTTGTTATGTTCACCTTGAGCTGTTCACTTTCATTTTCCTTTTTGAGCTGCAAGATTCTTCTAGCAAACCTCATGACCATTTTTCTCTTTCTTCCTTGACCAGAGCTTCGCACTTGACCGGATATCGATCTGACTTTCCGAAGCATCTTCCGCCCATAAAAAAGGGCTTTGTCCCTTTTTCGAAATCTTGAGGCAGAAGCCTCCAAGCTCTGCTTGGCTGAGAGTGCTGCAATACATTCATAATATAACAATATGATCTTTTTTTTTTTAAACAAAACTTACTTTTTTTCTTCCATCTTTTGAAATAAATAGTAGATGTAATAATAGCTAGGATTAACGTGATAACTATAATTATGTGAAGAGGCTAAAATAAATAAAGGAATATTTATGAGTTTTATCTCTGTCATATAAAGGTTGAAATTGTTTTGATAAGATATATTAAGGTAAATTATAATTCTGAACTAGTTTTATATTGCTGATTCATAATGTAAACAAATAACAGTAATCCATTATTAATCATCAATGTTAACGACAAGATGACAGTGCATGTCCATTTACGTTCAAGTACATAATCGCAATATAAAATTGTATTCTTGTTTATTATATACTTATATACTGAATGTTTCTATCCCGTATGGCTTTTATATTTAGACTAGCTGTATATTTAGATTTATGTTTCTGAACAAGTAAAATCTGTACAAAGAAAAGCTAAACCAAAAAAAAATGTGCAAAACATGAGTAGTAGTAATTTCCTTATAAACATACTTTCCTGAAGGTTATTACAAATTATTTCAGAAAAATAGAATAGATAATGAAATAATAGATTCTTATGTAAACTTACATATAGGATAATTATTATCATGGCAAGATATTCGACTTCGACAGTAAGTGCCGAACAGAAGTTGTTTAAGTTTTCTACAAAGTTATTAGATTGTAAACAACTATTGCGCAAAATTCTCAAGTTCATTTGGCATGTTAGTTATTTTTAAAGTTCAAAATATAAATATTTTTACATAATATACAAACCTCACAAGATTCCTTGATGTAATATAGAAATTGTCCCAGCCATGTCAGTCCAAGGAGAGACCCGAAACTATGACTTAGATTTACTACAACATTCACCACATCCATTCTAGAGATAAAGCACAATAGAATTCATTTTAATCATTCACAACTTGTCTCAATTCCAATTTACGAATGTTATTCACTGTGTTATTCAGTTTCCTATTGTCATTAGAGTCAGGTGGGGATTCAGGGTCAACAACATTCTGAAAATTTTTCATATTTACCAAATCTATTTAGAAACTACAATTACTTTATTATTTCTCTTATAAAACATTATTTACGTGAAAAATGGGCCCGCTGTAATATAATTCACATTAATTTTGGATTTGCTTGAAATAAATACATACTTATTGATTTTCACAGTTGGCAATATATTTCATGGATAACCTTGAATGTCTTGACATTTGTAAACATGCTTGTTACAGGTTATGTTATTCCAGACTTTTTTTCTTGATAATATTACAATTTTTATCTGTGAATATTATTATGTTTCAAATAGGGAGTAATTATTTAACTATTTAAAAAATAATCAAAGCAGGTGCACGCAACTATCTTTCCTTGTAATTGAGATACAAAATGGCCATTGGTAGGTAATAGGAATATTAATAATTTTATTGCCAAAATATTTATGTTTATTTATTTAATATAGGGATTGTATTATTTTATTATATTATACTCCTTTTGTATTATATTAGAAGTTTCACAGATGTAGAATTGTAATAGATCTAATTAAACGGTAAATCCGGAATGTTTAATGTAAAACTGCTGTTTTACTTTCTCATGTTCGTGTATATTTAACACGTTCTGTGCATATCAAGCCTATAACTATGGGAAAATAACGCACTATGCGCATGATACGCAACGAATGTGTTAAAGAAAAAGTATAGTGATCATATAGAAATTTGATTTTGATGAATGTTCATGTTTTGAGAATCCCTGAATCATTTTCGCCATGATGTCTGTATATGTGGTGTGTAAATACGATAACGCAAAAATGTCTAGATCAATAAAATTTTATATATAGACATTTTAGTTAAAAAAAATTCATGTCATTGAGTTTATTGGGACAACCAGAAGTACTAATTTACCTGAATCAAAAATAGAACTCTTTCAAATAAAGAACCATATTTCTTCAAGGAATTTGTTTAAAATTTTGTTCTAACTTTAGTAATAACAATAAACTCACAGAAAATGAATTTCGCAATTCTTTATCTACATTTATGTAATGGAAAATATTTGTGCATTAATTGAATACTTCTAAGTAATAAACTTTTAATTTTTGTGAATTGAAAATTCAATAAAAAAAATTAAATTTGAACTTAAATTATAAGTCAACTCTAAAAGTGATAATTACTCAAGTGATGAAAGCCATTACGTCTTGTGCTAATTTTATGCACCAAGGTCCAGTATACTTTAACTTATTTTGACTAGAGTAACCATAATTGTAAGTACGTATTGAAATATTTAGTGCAAAGATATAAGCAACAGTTTTCTCATTATCCAGCATTTTTCCAGCGAAAATATATATAACAAGCTTCTATTTTAAAAGCATGTCAGAAAACTGTAATTTAACATCCTTTGGATTTATATTTGGCTTCTACTACATACTACCACATACATATGTGATACTACTGAGCTATAAATACACACTCAGGTTCATTTCATTTTAAATCATTTACCTGAAGTAATTTTAAATTTTGCTTCTAGTAAAAACTGAAGTCATGAAACTGAAACAAGATATCAAACAAGGGACTTTGTTGTTAAAAGAGGAACCATTTGTTTACATTTTAAGTTCTAAAGTTCGAACTGAGCACTGTGATAATTGCTTTATAGAGTAAGTACCTAATTTTAAGCGACCTTTTTGTATAAAAATTAACCATCATCTATAAGTCAATTCCGTTTTTGAACCTAGTTTTTGAAAAAAAATAGTTTATGTTAAAATTAACACAATATGTTAAAATGATAATTTTAAACAGGAATTAAATGGTCTATTTAAATATCCTCTATGCAAATGACTAGCTGTGTGTATCTTATTAATATTTTTTTTTAAACACTTATACAATTCCATTTGAACTTTTTTATTTTAGTCTTAAATTATGTATGTCTTCTTCTTAACATGCTATCTTCGTTTCAAATGTTGATAATCATCGCTCAGATTGGTTTCATTAATAGTTGTGCTCAGATACTCGTATTCTCTCACTTGTTTTAAAATATATTTTGAAACTCCTATCATACCTGTGACTTAAATCCCTTTCATTCTACATTTACAGCTGCTAGATATATTTCATTGATTTTATGGCTTTCTGTATTCATTTATTAGAATGAAAACCTTACCGTTTCCTACTTTTTCTAATTTAGTAGCTTGTAATAGGTGTTTCGCACAATCATATTTTTTTTAAATCGTAACACATTAAAGACGGGGGATCTTGACGAAAGTATGCTAGGTAACGCGGCAACCCCCCCCGCCTCGTTTTTCGTCCTACAGCGGCCGATATTTTGTGTAATTAGGACCATCTATTTTATCATTTTCTTCTTTTGAACGTATTTTCCGATGTTTTGATGGTGATATCGGTTAGTTTCTGTTACCATCATTTCGTAGAAGTTATCATCAAGGATCCAGAGATCCTTCAACGCCGTTCTGTAGTAAAATATTTAACCCCGTTCGATCCCAAAACGGTTCTATGGTAGGTTGAATGTCGACTTCAGTCCATTAATATATAATTTCTTCTTCATAATCATTTTCACTTTCATCATCGCTAATCGGTAGTGGAAAAACTCGGGTCGTTCTCATAGGTCATATAGAACTATCACTATCATTATTATCAATATCTAACTCTCTTTCATCGCAATCAACGTCAGACAAATCGTCTGCATATATATCTTTATTTTCGTGTGAAACCATATTGAAGGATTTCAAAATTTACTATAAGCTACAATCGAAATAAATCGTATTACTACGACTCCCGCTTTTAAGCTACAGTCTAGATAAATCGTAGTACTACGACTCCCGCCTTTAATGTGTTAATTATCTATGTAAATAAAAGTAAAGAAAATTCCTATAAATCATCTTATTATGTTTTCCAGTGGGGACCTCCTCAAATGCACAGGTTGCCACTACGTTTATTATTGTGGAAAAGTTTGCCAAAAGGAAAGTTGGTCGATCCACAAATTTGAATGTAAAAATTTCAAAAAAGTTGCCCCAAAAATCTTACCAGATGCTGCTCGGTTGCTGGCTAGACTTATAAGAAAGCTGCAAAATGGTGGTGAACAATTCAGGTCTTATTATACCGATACAAACTTTCGCATGTTTAAAGACCTTATGTCACGTATGTACTCGTACTACTTCAACTTCTTTATGAGAATTATATTATTTACTTAGTCAAAATTCTTTTTAGATTATCCCGATATAAAAGCAGATCAAAAGCGAATGGAACACTTTGCGGTATTGTGTGGTGTCTTGAAGTCATTTTTAGATGGAACTAAGTTGCCCAACATTGTGGAAATGATGGGTATTTATGGGCGAGTATGTAAAAATAAATAAATCTTTATATACAATATATCTAATAGAAGTAATTTTTAGATGTGTGTTAATAGTTTTACAATATGTAATCAAGAGATGCAAACATTAGGCACTGGCATTTATCTAGGAGCTTCAGTTACAGACCATAGTTGTGATCCAAATGCTGTGGCAACATTTAATGGAACAACAATACATATACACGCAATAAAAGATATCCCCAATGGGGATTGGTCACAGGTAATTTGTAATATAATTAAATTAGTGAAACAAATATAAATGTATTATTTTAGATTTTTATAAGCTACATAGACGTTCTCAACACTCCTCAAAATAGGCAAAAGGAACTAGAATCAACTTACTATTTTTCATGTCAATGCCCAAAATGTATTGAAATAGATGACGTACCTTTGATGACCAGTGCTGCCTGTCCCAAGAGTAACTGCAAAGGATATATTGATATGTATAATTGCAAAATTAATTGCAATAAATGTGAAGCTCATTGTTCAGCTGACTACCTCCAAAAATATAATGAAGCAAAAGAATTTACGGAAATAAATATCACAAATATGAAAGACATTGCATGTATCCTTTTTCTTGCATTTATTACATTGCCTTGGACATATTTCTAATTATGCAAGCATATTCTCGAATTAACAAAAAAAATTTTAATAATACCATAAATTCATAAGTAGTAAATCATTTTTCTTAATATGAATATTTAGATTTGGATGTGTGCAAAATCTGTTTGTACAAACAAAAAGATGTTCTGCATCCCTTAAACTATCTACATGTTAAAATATTAGATTTAGCATTTGAAAGCAGTATAGATATTGGATCTTTTGATGAGTCATTGGAGTTTGGTATTGAACTAATTGAAGGGTTTAGGTAAAATTTACTACATTGATGATTGTTAATGATTAGTCTTTAAGCGTAATTTTGCTACATTATTACATATGTTATATTACCATTGAATATAGAGTATATACTGTGAAGGTCTTAATGAGGCCAGCCTAATTAACAGAACTACGACACTTATCAGATTAAATATTGGGGTTGAGATTTAATAAGAAAAAGCCAGCAGATGAATCATCTGTCTTCATAGCGGCAGGTCACGCCGAAAGCCATAAAACACAAAAGCATTCCATTCATCGTTTGAAGGTCGGGCTACGTCTCTACGTGCCCTTTTAGAGTTGGACGCTTCCGGAGCGGTAAGGAAACGAGCAGAGCGTTGTTTCAACATGTGGCGCGCGTAGGTTTGCCGCGGCAGATGTTTTGCTTGGAAAAGGAATAGTTTTGTGCCTACGACATCCGAACAAAGGGCGCCGAGAGGGGGGATGCTGGATAATAAAAGCGGATAGCCGCCTCCACTGATTCTCTTGTCCACGCTGATCTTCTACCAGCAGTAGCACTGTCAAGTATCGCTCTGTATCACCAGCCGCTTGCCGCCACCAGCAGTAGCCGCCACCTCAGCCGCTTGCCGCCCGAGAGATCACCAGCCGCTCATCGCCAGCCTTTCTTCCGCCGCCACCAGCAG
>JAWQRP010000332.1:0-31212 GCA_033557875.1 Quadriops clusia
AATGCTAACAGGCTAGGAGAATAAAAAATGGAATATTATGCTGTTTGTTTCATGGCGATATCTTATTCCTACGCGAAAAAATATCTAAAATACGATTTAAGGTATGACTAGCTGCCTCTTAATAAAATTCACAATTTTGGGAATGTTGTCACATGGTGGTTTTTGAGCTACGGAAGTACGTCCACGAATGACAAAATTATTTCGTTTATTAAACCCTCGTACAAAACCATAACTGGCTTTAAAATTCACAAGATTTGGCTCATCTTCCAGCAAGTCAGCAATTCATTTTGCTTCACGCATAATCATTTTGCACGTTACGCGCATTTTTTTCGATCTTCAACATATGATAATAACCGCACTTCTAAAATCTCACTGGACAAATGTCTTCCCGCACCGTCTAATCTAGTACGTTTTTCAGGAGCTAACACTTCTTTTAATATATTTTCTTGCAAACGCCACTCGCGAACTCTTTTTTCGTCGACTCCTATATTCCTAGCGGCGGCACGATTGCCTATTTGTTTCGCTTCATTTACGGCCTTTAATTTATCAACTATAGAATATTTTTTTCTCTTTTCACCCTTGTGAGATGTTAAATCGTTCATTTTTGTAGGTAAATCTTGTGCCACTGTCTACTGTTGAAATGATGTAAGGGCGTTGAAAAGACCATTTTAAAGCACGTGCAGTGCAATGTTGCCATATTCAACAGGGATACTTTTTATATATAGTGCCTGATGTGCATGCTTTGCGGAGCAACGTTGTATACAAAACATTCGTAAAAAAACTTGTTCCACTATTTTAACCCGTAGTGAAGAGATAGATAAGACATTTTATATAACAAATACTGAATCTACCAAACAACCAATTTTTCTATATCATTTAAAATAAAGGCCGCGGCGTTTATTGAAGATGCGGCGTTTAATTCTGTCTACCCTCAGAGAAGCGGCGTTAATTACCACTCCGGTATTAATTTTCGCAAATACGGTAGTTTGTGATGTCCAGCGATCATTTTTCTCTGTGTAGCGATAAAACTACCTAAAAATGCAACCGCTTCGTCGCGTCGGTAAAAGCTTCGAATAGTTGATAGGTTAATAAAATACTTGAATGTCATTTGTGACAGCGTCAAAATCAAGATATTAAACTTAAAATTCGGCGACACGACACCGTCGGCCACGGCCTTGAATAGTACAAAATTAGGTTAGGTAAATATGTCATTTGTGACAGCGTCAAAATTCAAAATGTTAAACAGTATTTTTTGTTGCTTAGGGTTATCTGATTTTAAAACAATTTCTTCAAGTATGTAATTTAAAACGGGGCGTCCACCAAAGGACGCCAATAATGAACAGAAGAAGTCGACAGTAATAGCGACAGTCTATAAGATCAGGTAAATTCTTCAGCTTCACAATCTTGAAAAAAAAATTTGCAAGAGAAGGAGTCCAATTGAGAATCGCGCTCGTTCTAGTTTTATATAAAAGTAATAATGCTTCAAATATAGAATTTTACTTATCTAGTGATGCAAGTAATACGTAACACAATGATTTTCCTCTGTGTAGAAGAGTGCACATTAATGTGGAGGCATTGAAAACTTACTAAGTACAGAAAAAATGCAAATTCTGAAAGGGGGACAATACTTTGGTTTTTCGTCCATTCGATTGGCACCCTTCGATTCATTCAAATTATCTGGATTTACATTTATACTAATTAAATGCTGCCTGAAGCAGGGAGCGAATAATTTACTCGACTTCAGCATGATTACGTTTGATTCCCAGTAATGTATTGCAGCCCAGTGGCAGTTCTTATTGGACCGAAAATACTGGTGGCTTTGTCTTTAATGAAAAAATCCCTATAATTTGCATGTTTCGATAAGACCTTTAATAAAAGAATCTAGAGGATTTGCATACATATAATCTTTTATCGATAACATCGCATACCTAGAGATGTTAAGTTAAGGAATACGTATTATATACATATTTAACTGGTACGCAAATTTGCGTCATAACGGATTAAATATAGCTAAAACTTAATATCCGATAATCACGGAAACGTGTGTTTAGTAATGAGCATTATATTCGAGTTCATTAAACTGCATTATTCAGAATCAAATCTAATCATGCGGAAGTGGAGTAACTTCTGAGATCTCGCTTATGGCAACATTTAATTAGTATGAATGTAAATCCCAATGATTTGAATGAATTGCACGGTGCCATCAAGCGTCTGGCAGGAGGAAGACGAGGACATGAGCCATTTGTTCCCTAAAATCAGTATCGCGTTAATTGCTACAAGCGTGAAGTGCAAGACAGACATACCAACAAACAAACCTCAGAACAAGTGTGTTTCTCATCTAATTAAATTCGACATAATTAAAATTCCCTACGTGCTGCGGGTGTCGCGGTTGGCACCACTGAGCTCGTACACTTCACACATTTAGACTGCTGCTACATGTGATGTTCTATATGCTGGCTAATTCGACAATTTATTGCCCTTCATAAAGCTAGCATATGGTTTGTGAAATTTATAGGCAAAATTTATATTGCCGAATTTCACTCGTGACAAATTTTAGCATAGCAAATGAGCATTATTCGGGTAATTGGGCTGGCTTAATAGACTATGCTCTTAAAATGCCTTCATCGTACGCACCCTATTCTACAAAAACCAGGATATATTTTGTTGGTTCCATAAGATCTAAATATGCGGTAAATTTTCTACGCATGTTAAAAATATGGATGATAAAATTAACATTACGATATTTATTTAATTTTATATTATTAACTAGCAGACCCGTCGTTCTTCGAATGACAGTTTGAGTGAAAGGTTTTTTTCAAAGGGACAAGAGTGTAGTGTACATGATAGAAGTGGAAAGAGAGGCCAAGACATTGTTTGAATGAGAATATTTTTTCTTTTTTTTTAAATAGATTATATACTACTATTTTATTTTCCTCGTCTCTTCTATTTCTTTATCTCTTTCTCGTTTCGCCCCGTCTCGTCCCGTCCCGTACCATTCCAGTACTTTAATTTAATTTTATTTTTACTTTTTTTAAATTTTACTTTTCTTTATTTCAAGATATTTTATTTCACTTCCCTTTCCGTTCTCGTTTCCGGTTCAATCCCCATCCCTAAACTAATTTCCCGTACTATACCGTACCCTTTCCTTATTTAATTCTAATTTATTTTATTTAGATTAATTTTATTTTACTTTAGTTTCCTTTCCGTCATCGTTTCCAGTTCAGTTATCGTTTGTGTTCTAGTACCAGTACCTAATCCCTATTTTATTTCAATTTAAGTCTAATTTATTTTATTTAGTTTAATTTTATGATACATTGTTTTTCTTCCCGTTATCTTTCCCGGTTCAGTCTCCGTTCCCGTTCTAGTTTTAATTCATTCATTATTTTAACTTAATTCTAATTTGTTTTTTTTTTGTTTAATTTTATTTTACTTTATTCTCCTTCCCGTCATCGTTCCTGTTTCAGTTCCCGTTTCCGTTTAAGTTAAAGTCCCGTATCCTTTTCATATTTTATTTTAATTGAATTATAGTTTATTTTATTTTACTTCATTTTATTTTACACTATTTTTCTGTCCGTCTTCTTTCCTGTTTCAATTCCCGTTCTCGTTTAAGTTAAAGTCCCGTATCCTTTTCATATTTTATTTTAATTTAATTATAGTTTATTTTATTTTACTTCATTTTATTTTACACTATTTTTCTGTCCGTCTTCTTTTCTGTTTCAATTCCCGTTCTCGTTTAAGTTAAAGTCCCGTAACCTTTTCTTATTTTATTTTAATTTAATTCTAATTTATTTTAATTAGTTTCATTTTATTTTACTTCATTCTCCTTCCCGACCTCGTTCCTGTTTCAAGTCCCGTTCTCGTTTAAGTTAAAGTCCCGTAACCTTTATATGAATATAAATAAAAATGTTTATTCTTTAACCTAATGTAAAAGTCAAAGTGACAAATTTACGTCCTAACCTAATGTAAAAGTCAAAGTGACAAATTTAATATCCGTCCGGTCCTAACCTAATGTAACCGTCAAAGTGACAAAAGTAAAATTCCGTCTGGAAACAGAGGGCGCTTACCGTCGACGATTGAGTGAAAAGTCGCCCGTTGCCACCGAAAGTGTAGAGTCTGTCTCATTTTGAATTCCATTTTCGTGGATACCGTTTAAAATCAACAAATTTGAATTTACATTGGTTTAAATGGGGAAATTTCGGGTCTTTCAGATCCCCAAAAGTTGACTTCCCAGGGCCCCATTGGAAAATCGTTTCTTAGTGCGCCCCTACGAATACCGATCTACCGACCGTCCAAATTTCAGATTTTTCCCGTGCGCCGTTTGGGCTGTGCGATGATGAGTGACTATTGGGTATCTCTCTATCTATCTATCTATCTATCTCAGTGGGTTTTCGATTTTATTAATACTACAAAATATATTACAGAAAATATTTTACTTACTTCAGAGGACGTTATTTAAAAAATGAGTACATTCATTTTGTATAATAGCTCGGCAATTAGCGGTAAATAATTTTATACTTGTTCCTACAATTGAAAAGAGTGTGGATGATTAAACTCTAAAACATCTTCAAGCATATCCGGGCAAGCCCGTGATGACCATAATAAGTAATACCAGTATGTTCTTTGAAATTTTCCGTACAATTTCCTGGACTTTATTCGGAGTACGTGTAACGTATGTCTGATATAAATTCATTGGTGATTACCGGTAACGTTGGGGTCAGGTTTGCCGGTTATGGCCAGGATTACTGGTAACGACATCCAAGTTAGAAGTTAGGAGAGCGTGGCTCCGTGCAGCTATATTAACTTATTTATGATATTTCATCCCATCCTCTTTCAGAAACATCCCCTTACTTTTACCTTTTATATCCCTATAAATAGGAAAACGGGATATAAATTAAGTGTATAGTGCATTTACGAATTGCAATATATAAAAAGAGGAGATTCGTTGCCGGAATATCAAGATACTGGTCCAGGAGGACGCATGAATTACGTTGATCCTATTCACTGCTATGTAGATTAAACTTTGGTTTAAGAGACGCCAGAGAATGTCTGATTGAAACCATGTTAAAGAATTTAATAAATGTCTAAAAAAAGAACTCTGACTGCTTGCTAACTGTATATAGTTTTGAGATGAAAACCCAGCAAAGTGGTAATGAATTAAAGGAAATAAAATTATTGAAATCCTTACTTAATTAACATTTTATTGCACTACTAGTTTCGTCTGAATCCCTCAGTCATCATCAGGTGCTGGAACGAAGAAACGCACTTGTAAAAGGAACAATTAACAGCTTAAAATTACGTACACCACACACACACACACACACACACGTTCGCCATCTTAAAAATCTTTGTTCTATTTTAAAATTACCTTTGTCAATTATTTCAAATTAAAATGAGGGGTTGAGGACACAGTTTCTCAGTTTCACAGTTAATTAAGCAAGGATTTCAATAATTTTATTTCCTTTAATTCATTACCACCTTGCTGGGTTTTCATCTCAAAATTAATATGGCGTTTTTGTAGTCTGTTTGATTTGCTACATTGTTAAGTTTAATTACGTAAAAAACTGTTATTATCCGTCGCCACATGCAAGCCATTACGTCATTCGACGTTTTAATAATTTTAGAATCGTTTCGTGGTCAGTATTGTCCATGCGCCTAAAGCAAACGCAACTTATTACCATATTTGTAGAAATTTTAGTCTTATAACAATGTATTTAATTGGTAAATACCTAAGATTGCTTATCCTGTATTGCAACATGATGTCTCCAGTTAGAACTGTGTCCTCAACCCCTCATTTTAATTTCAAATAATTGACAAAGGTAATTTTAAAATAGAACAAAGATTTTTAAGATGGCGAACATGTGTGTGTGTGTGGTGTGCGTAATTTTAAGCTGTTAATTATTCCTTTTACAAGTGCGTTTCTTCGTTCCAGCACCTGATGATGACTGAGGGATTCAGTCGAAACTAGTAGTGCAATAAAATGTTAATTAAGTAAGAATTTCAATAATTTTATTTCCTTTAAGTAATATTTTTACTTAGTCATATTTTTAAGTGCTGAAAGATGCTACTAAACAGTGGTAAAAGGTCCGTTTTATAATAAAGACTTTATGTTGAGAAACATTTGACCTTGTTTCGTTTGCCAAGAGCCTTTATTGTCTAAAAGCCCCCCTGCGTTTAATTGATGGCTCGTGATTTATCAATTACTTTGAAATATTTATTATTATTAATATTATTATAATATATTAAATATATATATGTATGTGATAGGGGTCCCAACAAGGTAACCGTTAAATGGTGAAATAAATTCTTGTAGTTTTTTTATTGTATATTAGCGACTGCTTTTGGTCCTACATGTCTTGGACCATCATCAGGCGCTGGAAGACACATGGTTATCAACAATAAAGTTTAACAATTGAGAATTATTGCTACGACGAAAAGTGACAAAAAAGGGGGTTCTGATTGACATAACTCACCTATTGTCGTTAATGTACAATGGGCAGGCAAACGTATATTAATTAACTTAGTTATCGTGCAAGATCGAAAAAGAACAATTTTTAAAAAATTTTTAACTATGGAGAACTCTATATATTTTTTGAGATATTGTAAGAATTTCGTTAACTAAGTTAATTAATATACGTTTGTCTGCCCATTGTACATAAACGAAAATAGGTGGGTTATATCAACCAGAACCCTCTTTTTTGTCACTTTTCGTTGTAGCAATAATTCTCAATTGTTAGCTTTATTGTTGATAACCATGTGTTTTCCAGCACCTGACGATGGTCCGAGACATGTAGGATCGAAACTAGTCGCTAATATACAATAAAAAACTACAAGGAGTGTAATTTATTTCACCATATATTAAATATATACTTTATTTTTAACATTTATATAACTGTTCTTTTAAATTTTGTTCAGTACTAAGTTTACACTTAATACTAGTAATAAACACACTCTAAAATGATCAAGCGTTACCATACACAGCTATTAAGCTATTTTTGTAATTATCCTAATCAATCATGTAAGTAGATAGTTAAAGTAAAAATTTTTAAAAATGTAGTCATCAATGTAGATATTAAGTTTAAAGTTCTATTTTTAAGAGAATTGTTCTTTACGTTTTATATATTAAAGAGTTTATAACTAAATATCCCGAAGAAGCATCCAGAAATAAAGTATTGGGCTTGTTTGATAAGAACAGACCTACTATCTATTATTGTGGGGAAGTTATACTTGAATAATTTGAAGAGAAATAAAAAATATTATTCTTAAATGAAGAAACTAAAAGTAAAAATAAATACTAGTTTCATCGTTTAAGAGTAAATTTTCTTATTTATCTTCAAATAATTACATAAGAATAACTTCTACACAAGTATTTAAATATCAGAGTTAGTCATGAACCAATCAACAAGCTTAAAGAAAATGACAGAAGAAGTTAAACAATGGAAGACATCTTGAAATGAGTGTCACTTTAATAAAGCAAGTTTTTTATTATGAGAAAATTAATGGAAAAATTTGAGAAACAATCACCAATGTTATCCTAAATACCTGGTTTTGCCTCCATGTTGACTTGGTAAGCAAAATATTCAATGTTCTACTTAAAAACTTCTGCCATTTCCAATATATGTGATCTATGCATTGTTTGCATTGAACAGAAAAGGATGCATCAATCTGACAAACCATGAGATAGAGAAAAACAAGACTTCATTATTTGTTACTACTTCCCTTGTCTGAAAATTCGGTATGCATTTTGAATTTTTATTTGAAACTATAATATACAATTACAATTTTAATTATTTAGAATCGTTTGCATTAAAGATATTTTGTATAAATTTAATTTGTTCATCAAATGCAATTCGTGTAATTTGCACTGAACGTTTCGAGGGGACTTTACTATTTTTAAGTGTCAAATAGTTCAAGTAAAGATGCTATGCATTTGATAAACTGAGCCAAATATGTTTCTTTGTTGCCATAAAACTCATTAATGAGTTTCGTAACTTTTAGAGCCGCGACTACTGCAAGATTAAACAATATCGAATATCGAATATAACTGCAATATATTTTATATTAATTTGAAATGCAGTAATTACTTTCGGCTAGCCTTACTTTCTTACAAAGTACGTAATTGTATTATATAAGTACATATAGCAGGCCCGATGTATAAGTACATATTTACTCACTAAGATAATTGCTAAAATGAAGGTTTCTCAACGTTAATTTTCCAATTTTCAACCAAAATCCTACAGAGTAGGCTATTTAGTTCCAAGAAATGCACAAGTTTCTAGAATATTCCATTCCAAGGAGGACGATATTAACGAAAACGAAGCCTACTTGACAAGAGGATGCACTCTCGTTGACAGCAACAACAGAAACCCACGTGGTTTTATTATTGATCTGTCAAAGAAGCACCGCCTACTCGACAAAATGTCAGCCGTGCTTTTGTGCATAAAAACTTCAAAACCTGGCCAAATTTCTGGGAAAATCCCTCAAAACTCACCTATTTACATGTTTCTGTGCGAGGTCCAGCAGGATCGAGGCGAATTTCTCGTCCGAGTCGCAGCCTAATGCGATTTTTAGTTCCTTCCATCTTTTAACGTTGGAGTCGCCGATGGAAACGTTTTGGTGGAGATTGTTTTCGTTTTCTGTCGATTTCACTGTTTTACTCACGGACCCCTTGCTCAATAGTCTTTTCGTTTCTTTCTCACACCCCTTGGACATAACTGGTTCAGTAGATTTTCGTTAAAAAACGTTAAACACATTGTTAATGTCCATTTATAGTGGACTATCGCCTATCCTCTTTATTCTCAAGGACACGCGTGACGTCACGAGTGGCGCGAAATCCGCTTTGAATTTGATTTTAAACGGACATCCTTTTTGTTCCATTACTTATTGTTATTTTGATTTTGTTTGTTATCCTACATTAATTTGCAAATAATATTAGGTCAAATTGAGTGTACCATTGGCATGCATAGGTACTAAACCAAAAACGACATAAATCGATAAGTTTTAATTATAATTGATAAAAATAGGTACCTACATACAGAATAAACAGTAATATTGTAAATACATATTAACTTAGAAAACTTAAATTAGAATTTGTGCTGTTATTTTGTTGTTCAAGCCTCAACCGTTCGGTAACAATCAATTGTTGGATTTGCACTTGTAAATTCAGGGCGGAAGGAAGAGGTAAATTTTTCATTTGGGCCCCAATGTGTTTTCCGAATAATTCAAATTCGTTTTCCTCTTTTTGTAAGTGGTCGCATAGTCTTTGTGTGATGTCCGACAAAGCAGATTCGATATTTTTCAAACCAGAATCGGATTTAATTTTTTTTGCTGGTCGCACCTCTTCGTGCGAATCGTCTTCTTTCTCCAAAACGGAGTCGTCGTAATCTTCGTTGTCGGTTTCTTGCATCTCTGGCCTGCTCGATAACTTTTCATTTTCTCGTTCGATTTTTTCTGGATTGCTTAAATCTGACAGGATTATCGTTACTTGCTCTTCGGTATCTGTTTCTGTCTTCATGTTGCCAAGCACTCGCATCTAATATATAATAATAATAATACTTATTTACAGTTTATTCGGTCATTTCAGACATTTGAATTTCTTTTATTATACATATTCTGTTTTTTTTTTTTACTGTGATATTATATTCAAAATATTTTGTATTACATCTGTAGTATTAGTAATTTATAGATACTTACTTTAACGACCTCCTTCCGAATCTCAGCGGATTTCCTAAGGAAACTATCGACCCTATCGAACCAGACAAGTTGCGGCTTATAAACGTAATTACCATTTTCTTTAGATTTATGTATTTTTGTCAATTCTTGATTGTACGTGCTCCGAAGCGATTTAATCTTGCTCTTTAAGTCGTGTAGGGTTACATTGGGCATCCGGAAATTTTCCAAAATGCTTGCAAAAGCATCCCCACGGGCTATTCGGTTTTTGTAGTTGCTACTGGAGACGTTCCACAGACAGTCATGGGACTCGTATAAGTCCAATAGGTGGAACAGTTCCTCCTCATTCAGCTTCAGGGTCATGGGAATTTAGGTTATTTTTAGCTAGAAAATTAAGAAACCCAATCCTTTACGTAAAACCTGAAAATCAATTTTTTTCAAATTTGAAAAGTATTTTATTTGGATTATATTGCGCTATGACTCACTGTCACAAGCTGTCAATAAGGTACTGTCGCCAGCTGACGTTATAAGGACAATGAAGGTCGCAATGTATACATACATGGTGAAGATATCCGTAATACGTCACGTGGTTTCTCTCCTACTACGAACATGAAAATAAAATAAAATATGTACTAAGAAATTTATTTTAGTTATTACATTATAGCAGTATACATTATTAAATTACATTTTTTGTTAAATTATTATCCGTGAGTAATTATTTGATATTCAAACTATTTATTTTTTAAATTAATCATTACGCACAGATATCTCTGGATTACGTCACCATTTCCGGATCTGCACCACGCATGCGCAATCCCCTCTTCACTAGTTTAAACGACATAACCCAAATCCATCTTTCATTTTCCTTCAACGTTCGCAAGAAGACGCAGCAGAAAACCTCAGCACTTGAACAAAGTTTTTTTTTGGTAAAAAAACTTGTTTATTTATAATAATGTCAAGCAATAAACACAATTCTGTTTTGGTTATTAAGTTCTCGCATCGTGTCGCGAGCAGGGATTTTCGCGCTTCCGTGATATTTCCCCCATGAAAATGGCGTCGGCGTGGGTCTAACCTACCGTGATCTTGGAATTGAGACGCAAATCCTTGGAAATCCTTCCAATTTGCATCCATCAGAGTGTGAGGTAAGCATTTTTGCACTCTTACCGATTGATTTTCCAACATTTTGTTATTATTTTTGCGCTATTTGCGATATTATTGTTGTAAATTGTTAAAATGTTGACAATGCACTATGGTATCTCCTGTACCTATTTATTCCGTAAGTACAGGTCGAAAACGGTGCTAAATTGTTTTGGACGTACTGCATCGTTGGAAATTCGCGTTTTTGTGCGAATTTTCCTGGTATAAAGCGTTCTACATTCCTTATTTTTGTCTAAAATGATGCGCCGGCATTTTTGGTTGGCAACATTGATGTCGTTGATTGATGTATATTTAGTTACTTTTCGTAAGTTCTGTTATTTGTTGTACGGGGTGCGCTTCAAAAGTTTTGTATGAATAGGTATGCATAAGGATTGTGATGATACATTTATCTTTCTCCTATATGTATGTACAATGAGACCCATGTATAATGTACAATATTTACAATATATATTTTTTACATATTTACTTATCTTTTAATAAAAACGTTTAATGATTAATGTGGATCCCATGTAGGTGATAATATGTATTGTGTTTAAAATCTGGTAAATCCAGGTTTTAACATAAAGGGTGTTCAGATGAATGTGTAACATAAAAACTGTCGCTTCTTTGGCGCTCTTTTGCTGCCTTTTTGTAGATCAAACAAAGCCGCGTTTTTTGTGTTACATATTCAATTGTACACCCTGTACTTATTAAGCATTAAATTTTAAAAAAATAATTATTTCACGTGAAAAAAGGAGTAATTAATATTCACATTGGTCAAGAAAGTCAAGAGTCAGTTTAACACTAAACTTTTGGACAAATTTTTTTATTTTTAAATTTAAATACAATTCACCGCTTCTTAAATCAACAAAAGAGATCACGTTTTTTATAATTCACTCTATTAAAATCACCTTGTATTTTGGAGTAGAACTAAATTCATGGTTCGTCCAAATGCCCAAAAATAATAAAAAAAAAAATAAATTCATGATAATTCCAAATAATTCTACATTTACATTCATTTCCAGTAAAAATGCATCTCTACAACCTAACACTCCAACGAGCGACAGCCATCACGCATGCCGTGCATGGCAACTTCTCGGGCACGAAAATCCAAGAAATCGTCATATCCCGAGGAAAAAGCATAGAGCTCTTGCGGCCCGATCCGAACACCGGAAAAGTCCACACCCTCCTAACCGTCGAAGTATTCGGAATTGTTCGCTCGTTAATGCCAGTCCGCTTAACAGGAGGCACCAAAGATTACATAGTCGTTGGTTCGGATTCCGGGAGAATCGTCATTTTAGAGTACATGCCCCAGAAGAATGCTTTCGATAAGGTGCACCAAGAGACGTTCGGGAAGTCCGGATGTCGCAGGATCGTTCCTGGACAATATTTAGCGGCTGATCCGAACGGGAGAGGTCTTATGATCGGCGCCATAGAAAAGCAGAAACTCGTCTATATTCTCAACCGAGATGCCGAAGCTCGATTGACCATATCCTCGCCTTTGGAGGCTCACAAAAGCAACACTTTAGTGTACCATATGGTCGGCCTGGACGTCCATTTCGAGAATGCTATATTCGCTTGCTTGGAGATCGATTATGAAGAAGCCGATAGCGACCCGACCGGGGAAGCCGCACAAAAAACCCAACAAACTCTGACTTTTTACGAGTTAGACTTCGGGGTTAATCACGTTGTACGCAAATATTCCGAACCCTTGGAAGAACATGCCAACTTTTTGGTGTCGGTTCCCGGTGGGAACGATGGGCCTTCTGGTGTTTTAATCTGCTCGGAAAATTACATAACTTATAAGAATTTGGGAGATCAGCATGATATCCGTTGTCCTATACCGAGGAGGAGGAACGATCTGGATGATCCGGAACGAGGGATGATTTTCGTTTGCTCGGCTACGCACAAGACAAAGTCGATGTTCTTTTTCTTGGCGCAGACGGAACAGGGGGATATATTTAAGATAACATTGGAGGTGGACGATGATAAAGTCGTTACTGAGATTAAGTTGAAGTACTTTGATACCGTTCCGGTGTCTTCTGCTATGTGTGTTATGAAGACTGGGTTTTTGTTCGTGGCTTCAGAATTTGGAAATCAGTAAGTAGATTATTGATGTCGTTATTTGATCGAATTTTTAAGTAACTACTTGAATAGTTTTTAAGGCTCCAATTAAATATTTGAATTTTTGTTTAATATTTGTTATATATTATTAATGTATATTATTGTTATAACTATTTTTTTAATAATTATTTTATTTTTTCAATAATTAATTTTTTAATAATTATTTTATGTTTTCAATAATTATTTTTTTAATAATTTTATTTTTTCAATGATTATTTTATTTTTCTAATAATTATTTTATTATTTTTATTTTTTTTAATAATTATTTTATTTTTCTATTAATTATTTTATTATTAATAATGTTTTTTTTTTATTATTTTTTTTTAATACAAGTAAATTATTTTTACAGTTATTTGTACCAAATTGCTCACCTGGGCGACGATGACGACGAGCTCGAGTTCAGTTCAGCAATGCCTCTAGAAGAGGGCGACACATTCTTCTTCGCCCCAAGACCTTTACGCAACTTAGTATTGGTCGATGAAATGGAGTCTCTTTCGCCCATTTTATCGTGCAAAGTAGCCGATTTGGCAGGCGAGGACACCCCTCAATTATACATGCTTTGTGGACGAGGCCCGAGGTCCTCATTGAGGGTACTGAGGCATGGCCTCGAAGTTTCCGAGATGGCCGTTTCCGAACTTCCCGGCAATCCTAATGCCGTCTGGACTGTCAAACGTAGAAGCGATGGTGAGCACTTGTTTATTATATTAAAAAAAAAGTTACTATGTAGTGTCATAAGCCAGTTATTTTTAACGTGGAAAGTTGTTTTTGTTGTAATCAACGTTGTAAACAAAGTTGTAATCAACGTTGTAAACAAAGTTGTAATAGCATTAAATGACAATGGCATTAATAGTTTATTGTTGAAAGAAATTACAGTTTCCTGTAATAAGAATGCAGGTTTCTGTAATATTATTAGTTGTTTTGTAATATTACTATCTGGTTTGTAATCTTACTATTTGGTCTGTAATATTGCAAATTGGTTTGTGATAATACCATTGAATGATAATACTGATTGCAATAGTTTATTTTTTTTTAAATTATTATTATTATTAATACAATAATAATGAATAGTCACAGATACTTTTCACATAAGAAAATTAAGTAACGTTTTCTATTAAATTCAACTTATCAAAATATTTTTATTATGAAAATAATACATATTGTAAAAAGAAACAAATTTTAAACAAGCCTGGTTGTTGACGATTTTATCAACACCAGTTGCTTTTTATTTCAGAACTGGCAGTGGCTTAACCTGAAGAAATGGATGTGAGGTATGTATTTAATGGTGGAACAATCAGGCCTGGATTTAAATCATAATGATGGTTTAATTATTTATTATTAAGTTATTTATATTTATTATTAAATTACTTATATACATATATTATTAAATTATTTATATTTATTATTAAATTATTTATATATATTATTAAATTATTTATAATTATTATTAAATTATTAATATTTGTTATTAATTTAATTAATTATAATAGTGATTAAATTAATGACAATGGTAACTTAGTGAGTGATTATGATGAGATTTTTGTCCGTGTTTCACCTGAAACTTTGTGATTACAACCTACAAAACTGAAACAAGCCAAACAATTTAATTATTAAGGTTAAATTTAAACTTCTGAGTTTTTACTACAAACTTGTGGTCAATTGTTCCAGATGAATTCGACGCCTACATTATTGTGTCGTTCGTCAATGCTACTCTCGTATTGTCCATTGGGGCCACTGTTGAAGAAGTTACTGACAGTGGATTTTTGGGGACGACTCCTACTTTGTCTTGTTCGTCTTTAGCTGATAATGCTTTAGTTCAGGTTAGTTAACAATTTATTTATTTTAATTATTAATTATTTATTTATTTTAATTATTAATTATTTATTTATTTTAATTATTAATTATTTATTTATTTTAATTATTAATTATTTATTTATTTGAATTATTAATTATTTATTTATTTTAATTATTAATTATTTATTTATTTTAATTATTAATTATTTATTTTAATTATTAATTATTTATTTTAATTATTAATTATTTATTTTAATTATTAATTATTTATTTATTTTAATTATTATTTATTTATTTTAATTATTATTTATTTATTTTAATTATTAATTATTTATTTTAATTATTTATTTATTTTAATTATTAATTATTATTTTTATTATTAATTATTTATTTATTTTAAATTATAATCTTGGGTTTTATTTATTTAGAGGATTTATTTCTTAAAGATTTTTTGTTTCATAAATGAAACAATACTAAATTTGTAATAAAAACATACTCTTAAAAAAAACTCTTTGTCAATACTCTTCGGGCAAAATCTTACCAAATATTTGTTTGCATTCACAACAAATGTTTTATTGGCTTGCCCTAAAGCGTTTGCAAGTTCATAGTACCAGTTGGTTGATTATTTTAAGCCTCAACCTCTTGGGTCTCCCATACTTGCTACAGCATTCTTTAATATTGAATTATTTATAATTGATTAAAAATAGAATTTTTATAATTTTTTTATTCTAAATAAAGTTTTACATCTTTATCGTCATAAATTCATTTTAAATCTTTTTCCAGGTTAATCCTGAAGGAATAAGACATATCATGTACCCAGGAAAGAGCGTAACAGAATGGAAAGCTCCTGGTAAGAAGACTATTGTTAAATGTGCTGTGAATCAACGACAAGTTGTCGTCGCTTTGAGTGGCGGAGAACTTGTCTATTTTGAAATGGACCCGGTAAGTTTTTTCTATTAAATTTCATAAATTAATTTTTTTTTAAATTATGTGTTGTTTTATTCAATTATTTTTAGTTTATTCAATTATATGTATTTATTTTATTCGTTTATATTTCTTTTATTCACTTATATTTCTTTTATTCTCTTATATTTCTTTTATTCTCTTATATTTCTTTTATTCACTTATATTTCTTTTATTGTCTTATATTTCTTTTATTCTCTTATATTTCTTTTATTCACTTATATTTATTTTATTCTCTTATATTTCTTTTATTCAATCATACTTATTTTATTTAATTTACTTTCATTAAATTTAATTACATTCAATTAATTTAATTTAATATTTAAATGACGCGATCAGTAACGAGCTTACCCTCTTGCTGTCGACCCGGTGTTGCTTTTTCAGTGCAGCCAACCTATCGTAGTGTCAAAGATTAACAACTATTTATAGATTACCAATCGATTCCTTTCTCTTTACAAAAGCTCCTTGAGCAATGAAGCAAAGAATATAACCAGGTTGGACATTTACTCTTATTTTCTTTTTAATTTACTTATCTAGTTAAATAACATCTTTGTTGCTTTATTTTTTATATTAATAATAATAATAAACAAAATTAAATAATATTAATGTTAGCTTATTTGTATACCTGTATTTTCATAATATATTTACATGTCTATTTTCTTTCATTTAGATAATATCCTAATATCTCATTGCAGACCGGCCAATTACACGAATACAAAGAACGGAAACGCATGAACTCGGACGTCCTTTGCATGGCTCTGCCGAATGTAGCAGCCGGTGAACAACGAGCCAGCTTTCTAGCCGTCGGTTTAGCCGATAGTACCGTAAGAATAATATCGTTAAACCCGAAAGATTGCCTAGGCCCAAGATCTATTCAACCGCTACCTTGTTGTGCGGAATCCGTGTGTATCGTCGAAATGGGTTGCACAGAAAAAGATCCCGAAGATGCAGCTTCCGCTAGTACAACAAGTACCCTTTATTTGAACATCGGGTTGCAAAACGGAACTTTGCTGCGAACTGTGTTGAATCCGATTTCGGGGAGTCTGACGGACACAAGAACCCGATACTTGGGTTCTAGGCCAGTGAAGCTATTTAGGATTAAAATGCAGGAATCCGAGGCTGTGTTGGCTATGAGTAGCCGATCTTGGCTGAGCTATTATTACCAGAATAGGTTTTATTTGACGCCTTTGTCTTATGAGAGTTTGGAGTATGCTTCTGGGTTTAGTTCGGAACAATGTCCTGAAGGTAAGTTTCTTCATTAAATATTAATAAACTTCTTACTTAAAATAGAAAAGAATGTTCTGGGTTTAGGTTTAATATTATTACGTTTTAGTTATATTTTTATTTCATTTATTTTAATTAAGTCATATATTTACAATTAGTGTTGTGTAATTATACAATTACTTTATTATTCAAACAATTTTTTTTATATCTATAATTTTTTTTATATCTATAATTTTTTTTTATATCCATAATTTCTTTTATATCTATAATTAGTTTTGTATCTATAATTTTTTTTATATCTATAATTTCTTTTATATATCTATAATTTCTTTTTTAATTTATTTATCCAATGCAGTATTTTTTGTCATGCATCTTAACCTCATTTAAATTTTAGGGATATACTAAACTTAATTTTTCCCCTAAAAATCTCCCTAGATTGCTTATTTTCATAAAGCTGTCATACATATTTGACAGATTTCTAACCTCAAATTTTAAAATTTTGATACTTTAATAATAAATTCAAATTTGTTCTCGCTGATGAATGTAAGTTTACTAAAAGTACATAATAATAAAAAGAGCATAGCACTTGAGTTTCTGTTTACTTCAATTTAAACTAGTATACGGAAAATTATGCTATGCGAAATTAATTCTCCTTGTCGCCTCCGATGTGTACCTTATTGCACATTGGAGTGAATCAAGAAGAAACATTTCTTCACTTCTAATCTCAAATTCGTCCTGATTAAATATAATAAAACTTGTTTTGATTTAATTCTTGTACATATTTAATTAATATTTTAATACACTAAAAAAAATATTTAAAAATCTTTAATAAACTAAAAAAGTTATTTAAAAAGCATTAATAAAGTTAAACAAAATTATTTAAAAATCTTTTAACTTATAAAATTTTTTTTTTTCCTTTTAATAGGTATCGTAGCGATTTCAACAAACACCCTAAGAATCTTAGCCTTAGAAAAACTAGGAGCCGTCTTCAACCAAGTCTCGTTTCCTCTGGAATACACTCCGAGGAAGTTCGTCATCCATCCAGAAAAACAAAACATCGTTCTTTTGGAAACGGAACATAATGCATACACAGAAGAAACCAAAAAGCAGAGACGATTGCAAATGGCCGAGGAAATGCGAGAAGCCGCCGGAGAGGAAGAACAAGAGTTGGCTAAGGAAATGGCGGATGCATTCCTTAACGAAGATCTCCCGGAAAGCACCTTTTCATCCCCTAAAGCAGGCCATGGTATGTGGGCCTCGACTCTAAGGATAATGAATCCTGTTAACGTAAGCATAACAGCCAATTAAATAACAAATTGCCTGACAAATTGGACATTCGTTGCAAATTATAGTTCATTTCATATTTTCCAATTTATGGCTATAATTATTATGAATTGTCCTAAAATAATGTATGTAACATATTCATAGTTCCAATGATATTTTGGTAGACCATTGGGTTTCCCTACCATATCACAATGATTAAAAATAATGCAGTTAATATATCTAGTATATATATAAATATATAAAAAAATTAATTTGTATTTAGATTAAAAAGATTATTTCTTAAGTAAACTATATTGTTTTACAGGGTGAGACTTACAAACTGCATAGATTAGAACAAAATGAAGCCGCTATGGCAGTTTGCTTGTTAAAATTCTCCGGTCAACCCGATCATCAATGGTTTCTAATCATGGGTGTAGCTAAGGACCTCCAATTAAATCCGAGACAATGTAGCACGGGTTATTTGGATACTTATAAGATCGATAACGCTTCTAGAGATATCGAATTAGTGCATCGAACCCCCGTTGATGAAGTACCTTACGCTTTGTGCGCTTATAATGGAAAACTATTGGCTGGAGTCGGGCGAATGCTCCGATTATACGACTTGGGAAAGAAGAAACTATTGCGGAAATGTGAAAATAAGGTATGTAGAAATTTATATAAAAATTAATATAAAACTTAAAAATTAAGATAAATATCAAAAATTAAGATAAATATTAAAAATAAAACTTAAAACATAATAAAACATAAAAATAAGCCTTAATAATAATAGTAAAAATGTAGTTGAATACATACGAATGATGACTGAAACTCTCTCTCTGAATATTTCTTTGAGGAAATCCTGCAGTGCTGACTTTACCGTATAAATATTATTTTTATACAAAATATATCAACTAAATAAATAAATGGAATTTAGTTTCATACAGCTTATTAATATTTTCTTTTTTTTATATGTTTTTTTGCAAAATAGCACATCCCGAATCTCATCGCCAACATCCAAGCAATGGGCAAACGCATCTACGTAGCCGACGTCCAAGAATCCGTTTACATGATCCGCTACAAACGCCAAGAAAACCAACTTATTATCTTCGCCGACGATACTCATCCTCGATTCGTAACGTGCACAGCTGTCTTGGATTACGACACCGTTTGCACTGCCGATAAATTCGGAAACATCGCTGTTATTCGGTTACCTCCGAATAGTAGCGACGATGTCGACGAAGATCCCACTGGGAACAAAGCTCTTTGGGATAGAGGTTTGTTAAATGGGGCTTCTCAAAAGGCGGATACTATTGCATCATTCCATGTCGGAGAGACTGTTACTTACCTGCAAAAATGCACTTTAATCCCCGGTGGTTGGGAATCACTGCTTTATACAACTCTTTCCGGAACGGTGGGAGTGTTGGTACCGTTTACGTCACATGAGGATCACGACTTTTTTCAGCATTTGGAAATGCATATGAGGAGTGAAAACTCGCCTTTGTGCGGTAGGGACCATTTGTCGTTTAGGAGCTATTATTATCCTGTGAAGGTAATTAAAATAAAATTAAATAGTTAATTAATAAAAATAAACAAAAGTTAAATAGTTAAATTTTCATATAGTTATGATTACATATTATTGATATATTTTAACATTCGTGGTAAGTTAACCAATGATGATCCATTTTTCACATGCTAGACTTATGAATGCTAGTGATTATATTAAGTTTTTTCTATCTGAAGTTTGTACTTATTTTGTTAATTTTTACTTTTTTGAATAAGCAGATGTGATAATTTTTTTTTTTTAATTTTCAGAATGTCATTGATGGTGATTTATGTGAACAGTACAACTCGCTGGATCCGTCGAAACAGAAAGCGATTGCCAACGATCTTGAGAGGACGCCTGCGGAAGTGGCGAAGAAGCTGGAAGACATAAGAACGAAATATGCTTTTTAGATTTTCCGTATTATTATTTAATATCATGTATTACATAATTTAATTAGTGTACTTTTTTAATTCGTTTATGATAAATAAAGTGTCTTTTTATTATTTAATAATACTTGTTTTGTTCTACTAATTTCCAAATTAAAAAGAATTAAGAACTATAATACTTGTATTATTTAACCCTTTCAGTACTGAATTAGAATGCATTTTTGCACTATTAAAAATAGTAATACTTATATCTTTATTATTTTAAATTTATTAATTAGTATAGAAAACGTAAAATCGCCATTTTTTGACAAAATATCGGCGTTTGAAATTTGCGCCATAATGTGCTCGAATATATTAGATTTCAGTCTGGCAGGTCGGTTTCATAGCGCTCAAATATATTCGAACTCGGTACTGAAAGGGTTAATAAAAATTTAAGAAATATTTTTATACAAAAATGTTTTTTAATGCATTTATTATATATGCATCTAATATATTTTAAATAAACTTAATAAAAGAACTAGACAACACGAAATGAAAATATGATGACACGAAAGAATGAGGTCCATCCAGTATTATGATTAATAGAAGAAAATTAAACAACTTAATGAAGGGTAAGATATTACCACTTATGTGATATTACCACAAAAAATACAAATATTACACCACCAATGACTAACAAAGAGTAATAAAAAGAACTTATTGAGAGAAGAGAAGAGTATAAGATCAAAAAAATTAAGGAGATCGATAATTACATTAATTTTGAAATAAATTAATAAATCACATACCTATTAATGACGTTTTTTACCAACAAAAAAATATATATATATATACACTTTTTGAATAGTCACAATTAGACGAATAGTAAAAATAAAAAAAGAAGAAGAACATTTAGTTACACGTTTATATCAGTTTGTATTTTGAGGTTATGTCTCTCCAGAAAACGTGTGTCAGTCACTTGCCATTCCAGTTAATATAAAATGGCAAAATTATTCGCTTATTATGGTTTATGTCCACTAATTGATCAAAAGAGCTTATTAGGCATATCCGAGGATCCTGATCCAGGTCATGTGATAGTAACTTTAGGCAAGAACATCGCTATAAAATACAAGGTAAACAAATTTGTAGGTTAAGCATTAAGAATGTTATGTATCTTCAAAAATCAAAATTGAATAGTTTATAGAACTACATATACATATGTAACACGAAGTGTTCATTTCCTTTAGTATTTTGTACTTAATTGTTTGATTTTTAATAATAATAATAAAGATGTGGATAACAATTAACACTTTTCAACGAAAACATTAGCGGTTACAAGAGACGAAATAGTTTCAGATTAGAATTTGCAAGATTGGCTCTCTTAAATAATTAGGCTAGCCAATAATTATCATTGTGCATTGAGACGTTGCGGATCGTAAGGGCGAACTCAACAATGAGTCGTGATTTTTTTTATTTGTTATTTGAATTCTATAGGTAACAGGGCACATCGTAAGTGACTTATTTTGTCTAATTCGCTTTACATTAATAGAAAATCAACGTAAAACAAGCAGGGCATAATGGATAAATAGTTGCTATGCAGTTAAATACGCAATTTTCTCATAACTACCATTTACAATGTACAGTATAAAGACTTTTATTAACAGTCCAATAAAATCAAAACCAGAGGACATCTGGTAGAATAATGATTAGATTCGTATAATGTATATATTTTTGCGTAAAAATCTGCTGACAAAAAGGGCAACAACATTTTTCATTAATTTGTTGAGCTGTGTAATGTATATGGTTGAAGAGTGTCGAAGAATGTGCAACAATAGAGAGAGACATATCACAAAGCATCGTAATAATAATAATAATAATAGAAAAAGATAGAAAATCCACTAGAACTTGAAACAAAAGTAAATGTAAAGAGTAATATTATTTAATAATGATATTTGTTTGTTATATTTTGTTTGAGCCGGTCAATTTTTAAACATTCAGGAAGCTTGATCTTATGACCGTTATCACAGGAGTGTAGTAATTGAATTTTATTTAAGTCCATTTTTTAAGTTAAATTTCATGGAAATTTGTCTTGTGTGATATTTAAATCTTTTATCAAGTGTGTGTATGGGATCTTTGCAGCTGGTGATCATATTCATAAGGTTTTTATATTTTCTTCATGTGTTAGAGATTGTTAAATTTAAATTTAAATTTAAATAATGAAATAATTACCAATGATATATATGTCGCAGGGAAATGATGAAATCGGGGATTTGATCAAATCCCTAAGGTAGTTGATCAAATCACGGAAGATGTTAAAATTACAAGTCTGTGGGCCAGTGTTGTCACTAGTTTGTTGGTATCTATTTTATGTTTTATTGTATTTAGGGTTTTATAAATTGTGGCGTCTTTGTGGTTTATATTATTATTTGACAATTTTTGTCTATGTTCGATGATGAAGTTTGCGCATTGAGTCCTAAGACTAAAGTTGATAGGTTGACTGAGGGTAGCATGATCTAATTCTATCGTCAGGTCTTCAAGTTCCTTTTGCTTGTTTCTGTTATTAAACGCCATGTTAACACAATATTTATGTCCCTTAGAGGGCTCCAATTAAGGGACCGAAACCCTCGTGCAATAATTAAACTTTATAGCAAGAACACGAAGCCTTTTATTTTTTAATAATTTAATTCTTCTTACTGGGATTTGACAACATTTGATCAAATCCCCGATTTCATTATTTCCCTGCGACATATATATTTGCATACCATTTTACATCGTACAATTTTTCCCCCAAACTAATTTTTTTAATTAAATTTATTTTGGATC
The DNA here is from genome assembly GCA_033557875.1 of Quadriops clusia. Classification (NCBI taxonomy): domain Eukaryota; kingdom Metazoa; phylum Arthropoda; class Insecta; order Coleoptera; family Hydrophilidae; genus Quadriops; species Quadriops clusia. Next base: position 22,897 of record JAWQRP010000332.1, read on the forward strand.
TTAAGATCTTGATTTAAATAAAAATTATTGACCCAATGTTTTGTCTGTGGTTTTGTTTACTTTACGTATAAACTACCGTATATACTCATGTATAAGTTAAGATTTAAAAAATCAGTACTAAAATCAAACCTTGACTTATATGACCAATCAAAAATATAACCGTGAAAATTTTTTGAAGGTCAATATGCTAATAACAGTAGACATATAAATAAATACTACTACTATTATAAAAGAATCTGAAATTAAACTTTAACAAATAGAACTAAAGTATCTGGTAGTGAACCTCGCTTAGCTCAAAATTTTGTGTATGAATTTACGCCTTGAATCATTAGTTATTCGTGCATAGAAGGTTTAGGCATGATCAATTAGGTCCTTTGAGCTCGTATTTTCATCATTTGAATTATACGAACGACATTACATTACATACTAAATATTAGTTTTTTTATATAAATTGTAATGACCTTTTTGTTGATTAAAGTTTTGTGTTTAATGGTATTTAAAGGTCTAATAAAAAAATTTATTGTTTCATTTTTTCTTTTTATTTTAATTAATCACAAAATAGAGCGAAACGTCGATAATTAAAATAAAAAGGAAAAAAATGAAACAATAAATTCTTTTATTAGACGTTTAAATAACATTAAAACACAAAACTTTACTAAAAATTAGTATAGTTGTTACCTGTATCAGGAAGAAAATTCATATTCATATATATTCAGTATATATAATTTTTAAAAAATTGTCAGGAACCGCGCTTTTTTTCATTTTAACTAGACCTTAAAATCAAGCTTCCACTTATACAAGAGAGCACTAATACACAAGTAATACATAGTCGGTATTTCAGTGTTATATTATAACAATAAATAAACATTAAAATTATGAAATTGCTTATATTTTACTATTGTAACATATGTAATTAAAAAAAAATTATGTTATGATACATGATTCACACCTTCAATCCCCAAAGTAATTATAAAAAAATATCTGAGGAAAAATATGTAAACACATTATTTAATTAATGATCTTTAAAAACCCTGGAATCTAATATTTAATTATTAAAAAATTTAATATTAATAAATTTAATATTAATAAATTTATTATTAAAAAATTTAATATTAAAAAATTTAGTATTAAAAAATAGGTCATAACAAAAAAACATAAATTAAATACCAAGAAAAAATGAAAATGCAATGTTTATCTTCTTCATAGCTTTCCGACCAGAAACAAGTCCACAGCTGGAGGACAAAGGACAAATTCACATCTCCCGTTTTATACAACGACGAAGAAAACAAATACACAGCCATTTTCAACCAATCGTACATTCGATCATGGGTTCACGACGAGGAAAATTTAGACAAACTAGAAAAGTTCAAAATGCGTAGTCCAGTCAACACCATCATAAAATGTTCACAGAAGTTATTCATCGTTTTCGATAACGGTGCTATCCGCCCCATTGAAGCAGGAATCCAAGATCGTAAGTCGTCGCCTGACGATGTTATTGACGTTAAAACCGAGTATATAGGCGATATAATTAACATAGCAGTCGAGGACCAAATTTACATTGCATTGTTAGTGTTAAATAAGGAGAATATGGAAGAACGACATCTCATCTGGTCCTCTTTTGTGAATAATCAAGGTATTAGTACAAACCAGAAAGTTTTAATGAATAGAGTGGAAAATTCGATAGTTGGATGTTGCTTTGACCAATCACAAGATAAAAATAACGTTAAGTTATTTACCCTTTGGTCTGATGGAAAATTGTTCTCGTATCCTCTAATGCAAGAATCGGCAATGCCGATAATTCAAGAAAATTTAGTCCAACCCCCTGGGGATCTAATGGCTGTTATCGATTCTCTCTCGTGCAAGTACTTCGTCACAATGCTAGCTTTAAACGATCAATACATAGCGATGTATGGGGCCACTACAACCGAAGAAGGTGCTTCTTTGAACATCTACAATCTTCAATTCAAAGTGACTCAAACTCGCCAACCGTTCAAGATGTTCACGAACGGAGCACGATTATGGAAAATTGACAACAACATTTTGTTTTGCATCGGACAAAATTTAGCAGTTCTACCGTTTAAGCTGGAAACTGAACAACTGGCATCCTTGATCGGAAGCCACAAGACCGAGGCCCGAGGTGATGTTCGGATCGTTGAAAATATGCAAACCGTTGTTTGGGACGAAAGTCTCTCAGACGAAAAAATCGTAATTTCTTCTAAACTGCGGAATATTGTCGATGACTTAATTACGCAAGGATGGTCGACCGATAGGATATGCGAAGATTTGATTCCTCAATTAATCGAAAAGGAAGATTTGGACGGCATATCCGAGGCCATTATTTATTTCGATAAAATGTCGGAATCGTGTTCAGTGAGACTTATAAAGTATTTATTAAATGTAAGCGAAGGTAAATTCCGAGCGGGAAACGGTTCTCATAATATCCCTGAAAAGTTGAAACCGTTCCAACGGTGTCGATTTTTGGATTCGTTGCTAGTTTTACCGTTCACCGACACATTTATGCTTCAAGAAGTGCGGAAACAATTGGATTTGGACGATTTTCTGCTCTTAATGACGTATATTGTGTATATGCTAGAGGATGAAAGTCATAGTTTGCCTATCGAGGATGCTGTTGCTGCGGAAAAGAAGCTAATTGAATGGGGAGAAGTGCTACTGGATGCGAATTATGTTAAAATTCTGTTGGCGAAAGACGAGTCGATCCACGAGGTTTTGAGGAAGCTGCTTAAGTTGGTTAAGGAACATTTGGAGAGTATCGAAGTTGTCGGACAGGCTTTGCCGCTTGTTACGGCTTTGAAGGATGGGAAGGATAACAAGAATGTTCAGAATATTAAGTTGCCTTATTCTGTTGAACAAATAAAGTTGTATTAGTTTGAAGAGAGAGAGTAAGTTTTATTAATCCTGCAAATAACAATATTTAATCATTTAAGCACACATAAAATATCTATAAATGGTTATTTTAAGTCATATTATTGAGTCACCTATGGATGACAAAATTGAATAAAATAATAGTGATATGAAATGTGTAATTCCCCAGGTCAAGATGATATATAATAGTGATATGTTAAATGAAAGACCTCAGTAGAAAACATAATATTGTTAGAACTTACACAAAATAGTTACATGTCAAAAAGAAACAGTCTGTGCTAAGAGTAATCCTTATTAGGTGTTTGAATTTTAAATATTCCCGCCAGTGCGATTTCCCGTCATGCACACGTTTTCCACAAGCGACAACCAATCAGAGACCACTTGCTCGAAGTTCGGCTTTTGTTTTGCTGTCATTTGGCTTCTTGTTGGGTCTTTCTCTCAGAAATTTCGTTATTTATCGCAAATTTCGTGATTTATGGGATATTTCGTGATTTATCGGATATTTCGCGATTTCCTAGATAATCTGTGATAATTCGGATAATCCGTGAAATCTCGATGATAACTTGGCGTTTGTTTTACGTCGTGAGATACTTGTTGAGCATTTCTCCGAAAATTCGTGATTTATCGGATAATTCGTGATTTCCCAGATAATTAGTGACAACTTAGATAATTTGTGATAACAGGAGACATTTCGAAATGTGCAAGTGGGTCGAGAACATTTTACTTAAAAGAAGTTTATAAAGGACAAAATAATGAAGTTAGGTGACAATGTGTTTGTGCATTATTGTGCATTCCATGGCAAACTTGACTGGAATAAGACGAATCTAAGAAATAGAGAAAACTGAAAAGATCAGCATAAGGAAAAGATTTTTCATATTTATATAACTGCCACATAATCTCTTTAGGTGATTTTTTTTCTATCATGTTAAATCTTTAAAATCAATTTAACTCTGTTCTAAATGCAACCTCGGCAATCATATTAATATGTATGTGGCTATTTCTCATTTTTTGCGATTTTTTTTGTGCATGCTTATTAAATACCGAAATACTTGTATTATCGATTTAATTTCTATCTTCAATACATCAAAGCAAAATAAATTGTTAGTCTTTTTTAGGAGACACATAATATATGTATCTATATTTTTTTAGTTATCATTTAAAACTTAACAAAAACGTTACCTCCATGTCGTGTGCAAGGTCGCCTTACTATAATATATCACAAAAAAATGAAGTGTTTTCCGAATTATGAAACAAATTTATATTATTTTACTACTATACACGAAATTAGCTATTTATAGAATTCAAAATTATTAACACAAAACCAAACGAACAATATTTTTAACTTCATAACATTTTGTGCATCGGAAAATTGTCACCTCCATGGATATACTTTTTGAACGAAACCATAATTTATTAAATCGGTGAACCCAGTTTCTGAACGATCATAGACAATGATGACGACGCGATCTTTTCAGTTTTTGACAGTTTATCATTTTTTGGTAGATGATGTTGGAGCACTGACCTGAAAGGTAAGACTTTTTAAAAATTAGTACGCTAATTCGGTCACTTTTGTGGAATACTTATCATACAGTATTTATTTAATTATAATCTATCGTATAATGTAAAGTGGTGAGCAATTATAACTCATTTCTAAGTGTTTTATTGTTTTTACCGAAATAGCAAGTGATGATATAAAAATATAGAAATAATGTTTAAAATGTCACTTCCATGGATTTACGTGGACACAGTTATCCACGGAGGTGACATGTGCCCACGGAAGTGACAATATTTACGAATCTTGATAATGTGTTCGCTCTAGGTCCAAGGTAATTATGGCACCATCAATAAAAAGTCAAGATGAGATTAGACGTAAGAAACAAGAATGCGAGAGGCGACGTCGGGAAAAAATAAAGGTTATTGTCACTTCCGTGGATTCTGTGTCACTTCCGTGGAGAGACATTTTCATTTTTCTTAATTTTCATGGAAACGACAACAAAAATAGATCGGCTCGTACCTGGAGTATGTCGTAGGACCTTGTACCTTTCATTTGAGACTACTTTGAATCATATCAAATAATTTTATTTTAAAATGAAATTCTTAATCCGTTTTTGAGAATGGCCCATATAATAAGTAAATAATCTTCGTCTACTTCTTTATAGGTATTTCTTTCCTCCACAGGTACATTTTCTTCGCGTATAAGTGAAAGAAAAAATCAATAAAAATCTAATTACGGATTAATATGACAAAAATTTGCTAAATCCATTAGGATTAATATAATAAGATTAATATAATAAGAAGAAATAAATAATTTATTATACAATTCAAAAGTAAACTAAAATCTAAATTAAAGTAGCTTAGTATAAATATAAAATATGGCTAACATACCATTTCTTGAAACATTCGAATTTTCTATCCGAATTCCTTCAGAAAGGATGTTTATTTATGCACCTCCAGTTGAATCATATTTAATATTAACTATAATAAAACATAAAAGTTAAAAAAAATAGCTTTACAGTCATTTGCAAGGATTATTCTAAGAATTAATAACAATTTTCCGCAGTGGACGTGTGTCACTGAAGTTGTTTGATAAGGCCGAAACGTTTTCCAAGCTCTGGTCCAAGTATTTTTGCACGTTAACATTATGACTCGACTGCATTGTATGCCGAGTGAACTGTTACAGAGAGGGAGCACAAAGGGTATATACAAAGTAATTTCGCCATTTCGAGTCAACCATAAACAATTCACAGCGGTGTAATATTGCTTTGTGGCAGTGCTTTGCCGCCATTCGTCAATATTTGTATGTGCACCGCATTGAGATATTTAGTCCTTTGTAATAAATTTCCATGATCAAAGAGCTCGGAATTTTAGTTAATAAGGAAATTGTATTAAATTTTGGTTTTATATTTTGTGCGTTCTGATGAAACTGAGGTCTCTAATTAAACACTACGGAACTTTGTATCGCTGTTGTGCCTGAACACACAGCCCTACTTCCTCTAATTACATAGCCGCATTTCTAATTCTGCGCTAGATATGCTATGAATGAACACTGTATAACAACTCGCAACATAAGTAAATGACAAATCTGATAATAATCATAATCTAGGTAGGTAAATTGGATATTTTACAAGTAGTGAAGAATTTTCTTTATTTTATTTTAAAGCTTTCTTTAGTTTCTTAAATTGTAATTTTACCAGGGGGTTATTACATCGACAATATACGGATATTTATCGTAGTTATTGTTGAAATTGTCGATCTTCCCAAAAAAACAAGAAAAGGGAAAAATGATGGAAAACTGGCGGCAGAATCCATGTGCAGAAAATTCCTCTAATGTTATTATTTGGAAGGACTGATTTGCCAGTAAATCATCCCGTCACAATCTAAGCGAGTGGGATTATTGGATTTTGGTACTGAATTGTGGAACTCGAGGGGATGCAAAGATGTAGTAGTGAACGGACGGGGCGAGGGGTTATATTTAATTCGATATGGTGCCCCGCCCTAGGGGTTATCCGTTACCTTGGCGACGGGTGCGGTGTTTCAGTCAAATGGCGGACTAGGGTGGAGTTTCCTCCTGAAACCTGCTTCCGCTGCCGCTGAAAGCTGAACTCTGCACGTGGAAATTCCTTGTTCTACATCGGCTCGAGTACATATTCCCGATGCCCGCCGCTATGCTACCAACTCCGCCCGGGAAATATTCCTTTGCGATATGTTTTCGTAGACATGCTCCCAAGAACGTTATTAATATTTGCTCGAGACTTGTTCCACAAATTTTCAAGATGCCTTGAGATTTACTGCTGTTGGCCGTGTGTGTACTCTTGCAACTTTTATTAAAGAATAGGTACTTTTACTTTACCTAACTTTCTTTGCTTTTAAGTAAGTATACGTGAACTTTGAAGCTATGTAAATGAAAACCAGTGTTATACGATTTTTCTTGAACACTTGCACTCCTGTACGTAATAAAATACCAAGCAAATAGTAATTTTAACCGTGCATGGTGTCTCAGCTGAAGGAAGTTTTTATAGTTATACCTAGTTACTTATGTGAATTTTTTATTTTAAAATAGGTAATTTTGCTAAAAGTATTCTCACCTTTTTTTTTAAAGAAAATGCCTTTTTATATGTGTACCATAACCAGTTTAAATAGATTATTATTTTGAAATATCCATGTGCTTCATCAAAAGATTTTGTAGACCGGTTAGAGTAAACTCATTAAAACAAAGGAAATAATTTGAATTCCTTATTACAACTTTCATAACAATATTGTTGCAAACTCTATCAGATGTTTTTTTTTCAACGACTGAGCAAAGTGCAGAAAATATAACTGTTAGAAATATTTTAAAATTATATTAATAACAATTTCTTGTAATTTTTACATTAACGCCAGTAACTTTTTTCAAATTTTGCTTACAAACTGCACATTTGTTTGTGCAATCCATGGCTACCACAATGTGAAAAAGTTTTATTTTCATTATCAATTTTGGTTTTATAAACGCCATAAAATACTACAACTTGGCTGAAGTCAAACTAAAATTAATAACACTAAAATTTTCAAGAGTAAGTTATAAGCACTATTATTGTTTTTGAACTAATAAAATCACATTTTAGTATAGTAAAACTTTTCATTCCAGCTTGTGCATTTTCTATACTTATCACGGTATGTAACTCATACAATATATGTCATGTAGGTACTTTTATTTAGATATGTATTATGCAATAATTTTGTCTAAAAAATATTTCTTACATATTTACTTGATTTTCTCATTTCCAATTTGAGTAACTATCTCTTCCCAAGCGGCTTAAAAACTAAATCATTTTCTTATAGCATTATAAATTCGAAATTTGAGTGAGCCTCACTTATAAAATTAAAAGTTTTTCGGCGATAGTAAATAAGACATTGCACTATGGGGCAAAACCGCTCAAAAGTTAACAAAAAGTCTAGAAAAGTCTATTGAACGTGGAATTTTGCAAGGATGCATTTTACCAATACAGAAATAAGTTTCGAACATTTAGACTTAATCACCCAACGGGAACAGGTAGTTTACTTGAACAGGTGCATAAATTTATTCATGTAAAATTCTATGTTAACGTAAAGCTATTGGATTCACATTATTTAATTATTTATTACAAGACTTTCGTACGATTTACATGTAGCTCATACTTTACATGACATTAGAGAACCCCAGATATGTAATACTAAAAGAATTTTAAAACTAAAAGTGGCAATTAACCAGTACAGTCTCGATATAGGAACGAAATGTATCATTTTATCGTTACCGAATACTATGAATTAAAACACAAACAATTAAAACTTACATGTACTAATTTTGATATATAAATACCTGTATAATACAGATTACACAAGTGCCGAATATTGATTCTATAAAAAAAACTGGGTATAGGGTTGGAAACTGCAATGGTGCTAGGAATATATTGTACA
>JAWQRP010000333.1:0-31182 GCA_033557875.1 Quadriops clusia
ATGCTAACAGGCTAGGAGAATAAAAAATGGAATATTATGCTGTTTGTTTCATGGCGATATCTTATTCCTACGCGAAAAAATATCTAAAATACGATTTAAGGTATGACTAGCTGCCTCTTAATATCTCAGCAGATCGTTGGTGTTCCGGTAAATATCATAAAACCTTTATCATACATTCAATACTTCTATCAAATATTAGTATTGAAAATTAACCATAATGTGCATATAATATATGTGCCAATCTTTAAGCCTGTCGAGATAATAATATTTACCCATGATGGAACCACCGCCAATTTAGTAATACCATATTTAATTAAATGCTATCCTATTTTCCTATCTTTCATAATTGCACTTTATAATTATAACGCGCAAGATGTGCAAACAAACGTGGAAAATAGGTTTCATAGTAGTTTTGACGATGTTGACAAATTTTCTTCCAGTTGAGGTAAGTTGTTAAATGGAAAAATGCACATCATCAAAACAAATCTCTTTGGTATATATTTCAGACAAACAATCCCTGCCCAAGTGACTTTGATTTTGATTCGAATGGAAACTTTTGTTACTATTATAATATAAGGGACCCCCAACCGCAAAATCTCACATGTCCTTACAAAGAGCGCGTGCCATCTTGGATCTGCTTGAAACAAGAACCGTTGAGTCAGTTTACTTACTACATGAAAACTGACGCCGAAAGAGACGACATAGCAGGATCTGCAAAAATGAAGGAGATTGGATTGTACTACGATTATTTCCTTGCAAGGAAAGTATATGTTCCCGCAAAAGGTGTAAATATCCCCTCAAGTAGTAAAAATCTCGTAAAATCTGATATCTGGGCAGGAATGACTTTAGGTTGCAGAATTTACAATTTTCCTGACTGCGCAATGGCATTAACTGATAGCTTGTACAAGATATGCTTCTATGAAAACCAATTGACAATATGCGAGGCCTATCAAAAAATTTGTCCCAATTTTAAGAAGTGCTTCTGCTTCAGCATGCTTACCAGAGGTTTCTTTTGCTCTTCTGAACCATTTTGTAATAATCTAATGGAGGAACCAGAAGAATGCAAAAAGTGCGATGAAAAATTCGAATTATACCGGAAGCCAGAAATTATTCTTTCCTTGAAAGGCAGCAAAATACTTCTGACGATAAAAAACTTTCTGAAATTGAAACAGTTGACAACAACACATCCCGTTGCTTGCTACGGTGATTCTCTTTATTCAGTCCTTCGTTACGCTGATGTAGAACAAGGTACTTTAGAGTATCCGTTTAAATTTAATCTTATAAAGGAAAGTTTACATGACAGAACCTATGAGATTAGTAGCGTGAAGCCATTGACGCCTGGGAAGTATTGGTGCAAAGGGTTTGCTTACCCGAATTTTGAAACTGAACTAATCACCAGTAACTTCGTATATTTGAATTTGAAAAATTTTGACTTTACATTTGTAGTGAACATAAATTATGCATATGAAAGCGACATTGGTAGTGACCTTATGTTCTATGATCTGGAACCAATATTCCAAGATGTTGTCCAAAACGCAGCCCCATTCACAGGAACTATTACACCTTTAAAACTCAACCAAGAAACCAAACTTGTTACTGTGGGAATAAACGGCAAGTTTGACCAAAATTTTGGAAACCTGGCCGAAGCCCTCAACTACTTCGAAGTGGGTTTAAGTAGTTTGAAAGAAGACGACATAAAAAGTGTGTTTATATGCTTGAAAATAGTTGAAACTATCAACTCTACCTTAAAGTTAACCTGGGATGTAGCGCACATTGGTGAAACTGTGCCTTCCATGGAAATGTGCTTAAACGAAAACAAAAAACCTGTTACAAGAACATGTCTTCAGGGTTCTGATGGTGCTGCAGCGGTTTGGAGCGATGTACACGGTGCGTGTGTGTTTCAACCACTTGATGATGAAGATATGGGAACAACACATAACTTCCTCGAATTGTTAAATTCCAATTTAACGTCCCAAGAGCTCATTGAAGAGACGTTGAACATTTTGAACGACAATTTAAATAAAGTGCGACCTCACGATATATTCCTTTTAGGAAAAATCATAGAAAAACTTGCTGATTCGTCAGGATGGTTCAATGTTGAAATTTTAACCAAGACAATAGATGCAATAACAAAAGTAAACGAAGAGACTCTAAGGATGTCGCAAAACTTATTAAGTAGCACGGACAAAATTTTGAGAAGTTTCGAGAGAGCTCTTGACAACTTTGCTCAAGTGCATTTACAACCAAACGAACGTTTGCGAGCTGTTTCCAAAAATGTAATAGTTTATCTTTCGGATTTACAAAACGCGTCAGGTTTGGCTTTAGTAGAAGGCGATCGACTTATAACATTTCATGATGATGAAGACCTTGTTAAATTAGGGAACGTTGATTTTGCGGTTTTCTTTACAAAAGAATTACTAGATCAAATTGGGCAACAGTCCGATAGGCACCATAACAACTATTTAATTTTACCTATTTACAAGACGACTGCTTTGTTTATTTCCGAATTCAACAAGAACTATCGCATCACTGGATTTATTCCAAATATTTTCGTAACCAACTTCGAAGACAGCAGTTTTTTGAAAGTACCAGTCCGAGTCGCTATTAAACCATTCAGGAATTATCGCCATAAGAAATTTTGCAGTTTTTGGAAGTATGGCCCGAATGAGCAATTGGTTGAAACGCCAGGCTTTTGGGTCAAGGACCATAAGCCAAAGAAAGAAAATGGTTTGGAAGTTTGCCAATTCGACCACATGACTCATTTCGCCATAATGCTAGATCTTCCCTCCGATGGAATCCTGGACATAATTAGTTTAATCGGAGCAATATTATCTTTTCTTTCCGTTGCCATCATCTACTTAACTGCTTTTGTTTCCGTGAATTGGAGGGAAACAGACGGTGCTAAAGTCAGCATGAGTTCCTCCGCAACAATCATCATACAAAACATTTTTCTCATTGTCGCTCCAACGGTAGATAGTTATGAGGAAGAGGTTCTTTGCGTGACAGTGGGAGCCTTGCTGCACTACGGAATTTTGTCACAATTCTCTTGGATGTTAATTTTGGGAATCTTGCAATACAGGAGATTGGTAATAGTTTATACTCACCACAAAACTCTCAGTTTTCTAATTTGTTCTATAATTGCTTGGTTGTGCCCGATTTTGCCCATAGGAGTCACTTTGGCAGTCTTCTATAAGAGCTACATTCAGGACCAATTCTGCTACTTAACGGGTTCTGGATTGCATTGGGGCGTTTTCCTCCCAATTTCGATTGTAATTTTAATAAACGTGGGAATTTTCTGCAGGATTTTTTATGAATTTGGTAAAAAGAAAATTGATGGGCGTTACGGCTGTAAGGAGAAGGAGCACTATTTGTATGTTAAGCTAAGTATCTTTCTGTTCTTCTTGTTGGGATTTACTTGGATCTTCGGATTATTAAATGGATTCTTTCAAAACGTTATCTTGTCGTATTTTTTTTGTATAACCTCATCCCTGCAGGGATTGGTGTTAGTTTGGTTTCAAATTTTCATGAATCATGAAGCTAGAAGCGGGTGGAGGAAATTGCTACGGTTAGTTCCAACTCGTGTTAATAGTGATAAGAGGACTCATTCAACAACTGTCGCTAAAAGTAGTATGAAATATTAAATTGCTGTTTCTTGAAAATTGTAGTTAATAAAAAAAGTTGCAAGTTTGTTAATATTCAATAATAACAATAAAGATACCTCACGCAATGTCTTTCTATAGCTTCCCAAAATGGTCAAATGATGCACTGTCAAAATAAGAATTTGTGAATAGTGAGTTACTAGGAGATTTTATAATGCTGATACTTCACTATTGTGAAGATTTGAGAAGTTTGCGACAGTGTATTGGAGAATTTAAGTGCTAAGTCTCCATTGTGGGGAGGGGAGCTAGGAAATCAAAGGTAGGATTATATGGGAGAATGAATGAATTTTCACAATATTATGGCGTTGAATGATAGAATAATACATTATTACCTGTATCAGAGCCAGAAGAATATCTAGTGAAACCGGTGACTTTCTGACAAATAAAAACACTGAAGAACGTACTTTGAGTTTTGTCTTTCCATGCTCATGATCTGCCACATCTAGTGTACCTATTATCATGAATTGTGATTTTTTGTTTTTTATTATTATTCGACTTATTTTATGTTCCACTTATATTAAAATCGTTTTTTTTAAACAAGTGCTATTAACTTAATTGCCTTTGTGTATCCTTGTAATTCCTTGATCAAAGCTGCGCAAATTTCTGTTATTATGTGCCCAATAGACTGCCTGGAAATCCTGAACAGGCATTAAAGACTTGCACATGAATCACCAATGGCAGAAATCGTAGTTTGAACGCCAACCTAGTGGAATTAATTAAATAATTAAAATTTGCAATATAAATAAAGAAGTGGTGGAAATCCAGGTCAAGATGAAAGTATAATAAATATAAAGACCTACTTTCTGGACCTGGGTTTAATTGGATAGGTGCTCGTGTCTCATATCACACCATAACATTGATAGTGAAACTGCAAAAACAAAATAGGTGATCGTAACAATCATGTAATAACCAGATCGAGCTCACAATAGAAACGACGAGAGGAGCCTGAAGATGGCCTGTGGTGCGGGCCGAAACCGGTTGCCAATAAATTAAGAATTTAAGCAAGTGGTGTCTTAATCATTACCTCAACAAATTTAAATGAACCTTGCTGGGTGAAAATGTAACTAATAATGAAAATAGACTTGAAATATTAAAAAAACTGTTAACTGCTTCTCTTAATATTTCACATAAGTCCCATCTTCATACATAAAATCTTCAAACGCGTCCTTGGCAATGGCTTTGTTATGATGTCAGCCAATTGATGTTCCGTTGTGATCTGTTGAACACCAAGTGTTCCTTCTGTGACTTCTTCTCTTATGAAAAAGTGCTTAATTGATATATGCTTTGTTCTGCGGGGAAATTCGGGATTTAGGGCAAGTCTCACAGCAGCAGAATTGTCAACTTGAATAATTGGAATACCTTTGAACTTTGTCTTTCCCTTGAAGAGTCTGCTTAACCAGATTACCTCTTTGGCTCCTTCATTTGCAGCTATTATTTCTGCTTCTGTGTTTGATGTTGCAACAACTGCTTGTCTTTGACTTAACCAAGATACTACTCCTCCTGAATATTTCACTAGAACTCCATAGGTTGAACGTCCTGTCTTGACGCACCCTCCAAAATCTGCATCACTGTAGACTTCCAAAACTCTTTCGTCTACGTTTCTCTTGTATACTATTCCAAGATCCAAAGTTCCAGCTACATATCTTAAAACTCTCTTGACTTGTTTTCTAGTGATGAATTCTCAAGCGATCTTGAAATAAATCTGATGCTGTACGCCAGATCTGGTCCCGTGCCCAGCATCAGGTACATCGGTGCTCCAACGACTTGTTTACTGTCTGATCCGCTTTCCCTGATGTTGATGTCTCTGCCTCTTTCAGCATTGGTGATGAAACTAGTTTGCACTCTGAAAAATTGAAATGTTCTAAAATTTTCCTTGCATACGCCGTTTGATGAATCTTAAGGAATTTTTCTTCATGTTCAATCTCGAATCCCAAAAAATAATCTGCTTTCTTAGATACGATCTTGAACTCTGATTTCAACTCTTTTATGAAACCTTCCATCTCTTGTCCGTGTGTTCCAGCTAGAAGACCATCATCTACATAGATCACAAGGATGAGTTTCCAACCATTCCTCTCTCGAATGTATAAACATGGATCCGCTTCGCTGGCCTTAATCCATATTGCTGAAGAAAAACTCCAAGACGTCTATTCCAGCATCTAGGTGCTTGCTTGAGACCATAAAGACTTCTGTTCAGTCTGCACACCTTACTATTTCCGTCTTCATATCCTTGTGGCTGTTTCATAAAAACTGTTTCTTCTAAATCTCCCTAGAAAAAGGCTGTTAATACATCAAACTGCATCAAATGCAATGCAGAGAATTGATCGAATTGTTCCCATTTTAGCCACTGGGCTAAAAGTTTCGCTGTAGTCAATTCCATAACGCTGTCTGAAACCTTTAATGACCAATCTCGCTTTGTACTTTTCAATAGAGCCATCTGGATTCTTCTTGAGACAGAAAATCCATTTGCATGGAATTTCCTTGGCACCTGGCGGAAGATCTGTCAAACTCCAGGTGTGATTATCGTGTAATGAGGCAATTTCACGATCCATAGCATTTTTCCACTCATCTGAATCATTTCTATTCATGGCATCTTCGAAAGTCTCAGGGTCATCTTCTACTAAATTACAAAATTCAACTGCCATGGCGAAATATTCAAGGTGGTTGGACTTGCTCAACGTCGAATGATCTCTTAAAATTCTTCTAGATGAATCTTCGTCTAAATGATCTTCTTCTGAGTCTGATGATTCTTCTCTGTTGATCATTGGCTCTTCTTCTTCTTCTTCTTCTATGATCTGAGGCTCGTCAACTTCTTCATTGTCTTCTACCTCGTTTTGATTTTCATGCTCAATGTCTTTGATTGGTAGCTTGACCTCCTTTTCACATTTTTTAATTTTCTCTTGAAATTGAACATCTCTTGACAGGATTACTTTGTGACTGCCTGGAATGTAAATTCTATACCGTTCATCGCCATCGTATCCTACAAGGAATCCTTTTTCTGCTTTCTTATCCATCTTCTTCCTCTTCTAAGCCGGTACATGGACCTAGCAGGTAGACCCAACTATACGCATATGTTTGATTCTAGTTTTCTTTCCCATCCATAGTTCATAGGGACTAATTCCTTCTTCAGATGACTTACCGGTCCTGTTAAGAATGTAAATGGCTGTTGTCACTAGCTCTGCCCATATCGCATCTGGAAAATCAACTTGAATGTTCTTGCCATCTCGACAACAATCGTTCGATTTTCACGCTCACTGTCACCATTTTGCTCTGGTGTGTATGGTGCTGTCAGTCTTTGCGTGATTCCATTCTTAGCGAGAATGCATCTTACTTCTTCACAATCAAACACTCCTCCATTGTCGCTGAGAAGTTCTTTAATGTTGTGTCCAAGCGTCTTTGCGTGTGGTAAAAACTGTTTTAATACATCTTTTACATCTGACTTATATTTCAGAACGAAACCATAGCGAAATTTAGTATAGCTATCTTTGAACACAACTAAAAATCTTTTCTTGTTAAAAGATTCACAAAATGGACCTACAACATCCGTAGAAAATAACTCTCCTGGTTTTGTTGCTCTTACTCTAGTGCCAAACGATAAACGATGCGCTTTTCAAAAAATACAAGGTTCACAAATTTATCTTACCAGCTTCACAGTGATGCCCATCATTCTCTTAAGCATCTCTCTTACGTGTCGCTTGTCTTGGTGTCCCCATCTTTCATGATATAGTTGCAGTGTTGAAGTTTCTGCTTCAGCAATGCTAACCCTCTGGACTTTTTCAGGAATGACAGGTTCGATAGCTGCCTTGAAGAAGGTTCCACATTTCTCACGACTTCCTAACAGCACTATCCTTCCATTTACTTTCAAAGAGCACTTAGTTGCAGTTGATTTGAATTAGTTGTTTTCATTCCTGTCCTGGGCTGCTAAAATAGAAAAGATGCTTTTAGAAACTCCCGGAACGTACCAGACATTGTTCAACGTCATTGTCAGGGTATTTTCTTCTGTGAAGGATAAAATCTCGATAGTTCTTCTTCCTATGGCCTTTAGAGCTTCCTTTCCAGCAGCCTAGATGATGCATGGACTTTGAAACTATACAAAAATGACAAATTGATCTGGACAATTCGTCACGTGCTTCGTGGCGCCATTGTCGATCCACCATTCAGATGAACTCGTTTCAACTTGAAAATTATCTTCACTGATGATACTCAGGACTAATTTGGAATCCAAGACGTTGCTCTCCAGAACATTCTTTCGTGGTCGTCCATCAGCAATCCATTGTTTACACATACTAATCCAATGCCGTTTTTTCTTGCAGTAATGGCAGGCTCCATTTTCTTTTGACTTTTGTAACCCTCGATGTGACTTCTTTACATTCTTCACATGCAAGGCTTCACCAGTAGCACATTCTCCATGTTTTCTAAAATTTCTTTCGTACATGCACAATTGAGTAATTAAATCTTCAAAAGTATTTTCATCATTTTTCGATAACAACATCCAACTGGATCTGAAGTTCTCGAAATCACTCGGTAAAATTTTCAAAACTTTGCAAACTAAAATTAATTCTGGCAGTGCATGTTCATCTTTAGATTTTAACCCGCTATTGAGTTCCCTCCATAGAGTTCTTAATCTCGCAATGTGGGTTGAAACACCTTCTGCGCTATTCCAACTGAAGGCAAAAAATTCTGTGCATATTTTGAAAAGCTGATCTTGTGATGATGCTTCAAAGTTTAGCTTTAATGCTTCCCACGCTTCTTGCACTGTTTGTTTATGCATTATCTTTTGGTAAACAATGTCTGTTACTAAAGCTTGATTAACGAAGATTAACTATAGGACAGAAACTTGAGGAGAACGTGGTGCTGTCAAATCTGGAACGCAATGAAGTTTGTTGTGAATGCGTCGCGGTGATGTGTCGTCAGTATTACCAACTGGTTGGCGGACGGTAAATTTAAATTTTAAGTGTGTGGTTTCCTATCAATTATATTTCTAGATAGCATTTAGTTTAACAGGTTGAAGACAAAAGATTACAACAATGAATGATAGAAGTGGCTCAATCCCTCTATGTCACGTATGTCGTTTACTGAAAGGTTACTTTGTCTGTGTATGTGTATCATTTCTAAAATGCCTCTAGCTTTATCATGCTTTTCAGTATCAAGAATCGATGGGTTTTTGAAGTCAAAACTGTGGTTTAGCTCTATGGCATGTTTTTTTTAAGGCGGTATTATTGTTTTGATTAGGTTTGATGATACTGTTTTCGTGTTCTTAAATCCTGTCGTGCAGATGATGCTGGGTTTGTCCTATATACGATTTTGGGCAGTCATTACAATTGATTTTATATACCACGTGAGTTTTATTTAAAAATGGGGTAGGAGTTTTTAGATTTCTAAAGCATTTTGCACGGTTGGCATTTTTATTTTGATGTGCAATTGTCATGTGGTATGGTCTTAATATATTGTTAAATTTTTCTGAAAGGTTTTGGATGTGTGGCATTGGTACATATTTTATTGTTGTATCAGATTTATTATGTCTATTGGAGTTGTTATAGTGCAAGTAGGTACGTTCTTTTATAATTTTGTTGCTTATGTGGTTAGGAAAACTATTTTCTTGTAAGATTGAGATCACTTTTTTGACAAACTATCCAAATTCATATCTGACATCTTAATGAAAGTAATTGGACAGAATAATTTCTATGTTCATGACTCGTGGAGTTTCGTTGATTTTATATCAAACCAGACTTTACCTGATTGTATTACTATCCTTAGACGTAGTATCACTTTATACAAGTGTTCCACTCAACATAATACCACAAATAATCACTAAAAGATGGCCAGAAATTGAATGCCATATCAATTTAACCCTTCAGGAATTCATCACCACTATAAACCTAATTAATGCTAACGCCTACTGCCCGTTTAAAAACCAGTTCTATACACAACACCAAGGACTCCCAATGGGAGGACCGTTATCCTCAGCACTAGCAAACCTAGTTATGGAAAACCTTGAACTGACGGCTATAAAAAACCTTCCTTTTAATCTCCCTTTCTACAAACGTTATGTTGACGACATCTTAACCACAACTACCATAGATAATATTCAACATTTACTAATTTCATTTAATCAATATAATTCATCCATACAATTCACCAGTGAAATTCAAAACAATATCTCCATAAATTTTCTTGACGTCAATGGGACCACTAATACGGAATGGTACACAACATGGTCAGGCCGTTATATGAATTTTAAATCCACACAACCAATCACCCATAAACTAAATGTATCTAAAGCCCTCACAGATAGAGCCATTAAATTAACCTCACCCGAGCTCAGAACCAACACCATCAAAAAAGTGATCTCAATCTTACAAGAAAATAGTTTTCCTAGCCACATAATCAACAAAATTATAAAAGAACGCATCTACTTGCACTATAACAACTCCAATAGACATAATAAATCTGATACAACAATAAAATATGTACCAATGCCATACATCCAAAACTTTTCAGAAAAAAATAACAATATATTAAGACCATACCACATGACGATTGCACATAAAAATAAAAATGCCAACCGTGCAAAATGCTTTAGAAATCTAAAAACTCCTACCCCATTTTTAAATAAAACTCACGTGGTATATAAAATCAATTGTAATGACTGCCCAAAATCGTATATAGGACAAACACAGCGTCACCTGCACGACAGGATTAAAGAACACGAAAACAAAACAATAATACCGCCTTAAAAAAACATGCCATAGAGCTAAACCACAGTTTTGACTTCAAAAACTCATCGATTCTTGATACAGAAAAGCATGACAAAGCTAGAGGCATTTTAGAAATGATACACATACACAGAGAAAGTAACCTTTCAGTAAACCACAGACGTGACATAGAGGGATTGAGTCACTTCTATCATTCATTGTTGTAATCTTTTGTCTTCAACCTGTTAAACTAAATGTTATCTAGAAATGTAATTTATAGGAAACCACACACTTAAAATTCAAATTTATCGCCCGCCAACCAATACTGACGACACATCACCGCGATGCATTCACAACAAACTTCATTCCGTTCCAGATTTGACAGCACCACGTTCTCCTCAAGTTTCTGTCCTATAATTAATCTTCGTTAATCAAGCTCATTTAACAAGCAAACATGTAGTTGTTCAACCAATAACTCAATTCAACCTAGGTTTAGTCATGTATATAAAAAAATTTCACCTAAATTTAATTTAGAAAAGTAAGTACACACAAACCTTTAACCAATCACAAATGTTATTAAAAAACTATAAGTATATCCAAATTCCCATAGTTATTTAATAATTGTTATTGCAGACTTATGATTTGTATTCCTCTGAGGAAGCAACATTAGTTGCGAAACGCATTACGTCGGGAAATAAAGCAATTTATAGTAATTTTATTTGTTTATTGAAAAAGGACTAAAACCCAAAAACCATCATACCGTATTAGTCAAAGTCCAAGAAAATAATAAAAAAAATAATAAAAAAAGCATCATTTAAACTTTTAAATTAACATTACTTCAACATAACCTCCTGAGCAAATTTTCAAAACCAGAAGGCGACATTCGTGTAAAATTCTGGTATTGGCCGCTTATTGCTTGTGACTTGAAGCTCGTCATATGTTTTTCGTCATTGCGTTTTTTATGCAATTCGCGAATGGTTTGGTTGCCATGTATATCGACACCTTTATGATGCCAAAAGGACTCTTAATCAAAGGAACAGTAAGGATAGGAAACGAAAAACGATAGGAATTCGTAACTGGGAGATATAGAGAGCGAATAATGAAAATATGGCAGATACATTGCGAGCGGGACACAGGAAAGATGTAATGGACAAAAAAAATTGATCCTTAGAATGAACGTATGGATGTAGTAGATAGTAATCTAGCCCAGTTACTAACAGACCACGGGTCCTTTGGGAGCTTTACCAAGAAAATGGGAAGGACGAATCACGATAGATGCCCATATTGCGCCAAACTGGACAACACCTCCACGAAGCCTAACAGAGCCTTGGTAAGAAGAATCATGCCCTGACTTTGCATGAGCATTTATCCTTTCAGGGCCTTCGATGTAATGACACCAAAGCCTATTATAAAAAGATCGCTGGTCTGAAGAGCTTCAGTTAAAACACCTTTCTACAATACATTTTTTCTACCGTTTCGGTAAATTTCCTCTCTCCATATTGACTTCATCTGCCTGCTCAAAATCTTAATGGTACACACTGAGCGTCCCAACCATACCCCATCTCACAAGCTGGCATTATGCTTCTGACACTATCACTCATTGTTCACGTTTCACTTATTACTATACTTATTTCAATGTTAACTTCTCCCTCAGATCAGTCCGTAGATTTCTTAAAGATCTAAATACGATAAGGTTTGCATTCGCTGTGGCCCTGAATTCAGAGGTTCAATTCTTCCCACACCCTCCTTTTTTCTTCTTTTTCACTTTTCTCTGGTTCTTATTTCTCTATCTCTTCTGACCGAACATCGTTTATCAAAGCCCTATTTTTGTGTCCCTGCCATTCAGATCAACCATTATTATTACGTAGTATTATATTTGGTTCTTTTTTCTCCGTTCTTCATTTGAAATCCTACATGTATTAATCTTTCTGAAATGATCTTCAATCCGCTAATATTCTCAAATCTTTGTGAGTTATATAAATTATACTAAGACACCTTAGAAAACCATTAAAGTTTACAATTATCATATTTATAATTGCAATCCAAAAATACCAGAACATTTTGGTGTGACGTTAACACTACAATAATTCTTCGTCATTCAGCTAAACATCATAAAATCCTTATCATATGTAATACTTCTATAAATATTAATATTACCAATTAGCCATAATATGGATATAATACATATTCCTATTGCCTTTAAGCCCGTTGAGATAAAAAATATTTGCTGGCGACGGACGCGCCGCCAATTTAGTACAATAATACCATATTTAATTAAATGATATCCTACGTTGCCCCATCATATAATATTACGCTCTACAATTATAACACGCAAGATGTGTAAGCATTTGTGCAAAATAAGTGTCGTAGCAATTTTGACGATATTGGAAAATGTCCTTCCAGTCGAGGTAAGTTGTCAACTAGAAGAACACACCATCAAATAAAAATTACTTTGTCATATATTTCAGACAAAAATTCTCTGCCCAAGCGACTTTAAACTTGACGCGCATGGAAACTTTTGTTACTATTATAATCAAAGTGACCCACACCCTCAAAATCTGACTTGTCCTTACAAAGAGCGCGTACCATCTTGGATCTGCTTGAAACAAGAACCTTTGAGAAACTTCAACTACTTTATAAAAACTGACGCCGAAAAAGACGATATAGCAGGATCCGCAAAAATGAAGGAAATTGGATTGTATTACGATTATTTCCTTGCAAGGAGTATAAATATCCCCCAAAGTATTAAAAATCGCGTAAAATCTGATGATGGAGGGTCAATAGGTTGCAGAATCCTGAATACTCCTGAGTGCACAATGGTGGCAACTAATTCCATGTACAAAATATGCTTCTATGAAAATCAGTTAACAATATGTGAGGCCTACCAAAAAATTTGTCCCAATTTTAAGAAGTGCTTCTGCTTCAGTGTGCATACCAAGGGTTTCTTTTGCTCTTCTGAACCATTTTGTAATAACCTAATGGAGGAACCAGAAGAATGCAAAGCATGCCATGACCAATTCGAATCATATCGGAAACCAGAAATTATTCTGTCCTTAAAAGGGAGCAATATAATTCTAACGATAAAAAACTTTCTGAAATTGAAACAGTTGACTACAACACACCCCGTGTCTTGCTATGGCGATTCTCTTTACACTGCCCTTCTTTACAATGATTTAAGAAAAGATACTTTAGAGTATCCGTTCAAATTTAACCTTGTAAAGGAAAGTTTACACGAAAGAACGTATGAGATCAGCGGCGTGAATCCTTTACCACCTGGGAGGTACTGGTGTAAAGGTTTTGCTTACCCGAATTTTGAAACTGACCTAATCACCAGCAACTACGTGTATTTAAATTTGAAGAATTTTGACTTTACATTTCTAGTGAACATAAATTATTCAACTGTGAGGGGTCCTGTTTCGTACCTTATGTTCTATGATATAGAACAAATATTCGAAAACCTCCTCAAAAATGCGGCCCCGTTTACAGGCATTATTACTCCTTTAAAAGTCAACCAAGAAGATAAGCTTGCTACTCTTGCACTAAACGGAAAATTTGACCAAAATTTTCAAAACCTGGCTGAAGCTGTTAACTACTTCGATACGGGCTTAAGAGATTTGAAAGAAGACGACATAAAAAGTGTTTTTATGTGCTTGAAAATAGTGGAAACTATCAACTCTACCTTAAAGATAACCTGGGATGTAACGCACATTGGTGAAACGGTGCCTTCCGCGGAAATGTGTTTAACCGAAAGTGAAAAACCCGTCACCAGATCATGTCTTCAGGGTTCGGATGGTTCTGCAGCGGTGTGGAGCGATGTACAAGGCGCCTGTGTGTTTCTACCACTTTTTGTTGATGATAAGGGAGTAACACATGACTTGCTCGAGTTGATAAATTCCAATTTAACATCTCCAGAGCTCATTGAAGAAGCGTTCAATATTTTGAATGAAAATTTAAATAAATTGCGACCTTATGATATATTCCTTTTGGGAAAAATCGTAGGAAAACTTGCTGATTCCTCAGAATGGTTCGATGTAAAAATTTTAACCAAGACGATAGATGCAATAACAAAAGTAAACGATGAGACTCTAAGGACGTCGCAAAACTTATTAAGTAGCACTGATATTATTTTGAGAAATTTTGAAAGAGCTCTTGACAACTTTGCTCAAATTCATTTACAACCAAACGAACGTTTGCGAGCAGTTTCCCAAAATGTAATAGTTTATATTTCGGATTTACTAAATACGTCAGGTTTGGCTTTAGAAGAAGGCGATCGACTTATAACAGTTTATGATGTTGAAGACCTTGCTAAATTGGGGAACGTTGATTTTGCGGTTTTCTTCCCAAAAGAATTACTAGATCAAATTGGGCAACAGTCCGTTAGGCGCCATAACAACTATTTAATTTTACCTATTTACAAGACGACTGTTTTGTTCAACTCCGAATTCAACAAGAACTATCGCATCACTGGATTTATTCCAAATATTTTCGTAACCAATTTCGAAGACAGCAGTTTTTTGAAAGTACCAGTCCGAGTCGCTATTAAACCATTCAGGAATTATCGCCATAAGAAATTTTGCAGTTTCTGGAAGTATGGTCTGAATGAACAATTGGTTGAAACGCCTGGCTTTTGGGCCAAGGACCATAAGCCAAAGAAAAAAAATGGTTTGGAAGTTTGCCAATTCGACCACATGACTCATTTCGCCATAATGCTAGATCTTCCCTCCGATGTAATCTTGGACATAATTAGCTTAATCGGATCAATATTATCTTTCCTTTCCGTTACCATCATCTACTTAACTGCTTTAGTTTCCGTGAATTGGAGGGAAACAAACGGTGCTAAGATCAGCATGAGTTCCTCCGCTACAATCGTCATACAAAACATTTTTCTCATTGTGGCTCCAAAGGTAGACAGTTACGAGGAAGAGGTTCTTTGCGTGACAGTGGGAGCCTTGCTGCACTACGGAATTTTGTCTCAATTCGCTTGGATGTTAATTTTAGGAATCTTGCAATACAGGAGATTGGTAATAGTTTATACTCACCACAAAACCCTCAGCTTTCTAATTTGTTCGCTAATTGCTTGGGTTTGCCCAATTTTACCTATTGGAATCACTTTAGCTGTTTTCTATAAGAGTTACATTCAGGACCAATTCTGCTACTTAACCGGTCCTGGATTGTATTGGGGCGTTTTCCTCCCAATTTCGATCGTAATTTTATTTAACGTGGGCATTTTTTGCAGGATTTTTTATGAATTTGGTAAAAAGAAAATTGAGGGGCGTTACGGATGTAAGGAGAAAGAGCACTATTTGTATGTTAAGCTAAGTATTTTTCTGTTCTTTTTATTGGGATTTACTTGGATCTTTGGACTAATAAATGGGTTCTTTCAAAACATTATCTTATCATATATTTTTTGTGTATCATCATCCTTGCAAGGGTTGGTGCTAGTTTGGTTTCAAATTTTCATGAATCATGAAGCTAGAAGCGGGTGGAGGAAATTGCTAAGGTTAGTTCCACAATGATCGAGAGCGACAAGAGAACTAATTCTACAACCGTCGGTAAAAATAATAAAAAATATTAAACAGCTATTTATTAAAAATTTTGTTTTAATAAAAAATAATCCAAGTTTATAAATGTTGAATTTTATTATGGATCCCGCTCACATTCTCCTTCTATATATCCCCAATAGGCCCCTAAGTCGTTTAGTACACATGTTCTAGTTACAGGATTGTTATTATCGTCAAGGCACATTTCCAAAGATGGCGCTGTATCACCAGCAGGTGTAACATCACAAGTTAGACTTAAGGTGGAGTTATAAGATGTGGTGGTTTTTAGGCACAGGTAAAGGCTTCTTATGTCTCCGTCCTTGATGTCTGCTAAACCTTCTTCAAAATAACTTGTTGCTTCGTTCAGATTGCTATAATCAGTAGCGAAGTTTCCGTTAATTTCGATACTAGTCATCGAAGCAACTGGAAAATTTTTTAATGGGATACAACTCCTTCGAAGGACACTGACTTTTGCAAATACTCTGTGAATACCAATTCAACATCTTGAAAAACTAAGGGCGGCATGCCGAAAGCACATTTACTCTCTGGGCAAGGTTAAAGGTAGGTTCACAATCTAATGTACCTGGTGAATAGCTCAGGTACATTACATTGTGAACCTACTTTTAACCTTGCCCAGAGAGTAAATGTGCTCTCGGAATACCAAGGTAAGTAGAACATAAGATTTGTAACGTTTACTATGAAGGTGAAATCGAAGTCAGTTTCGGTAACATAAACAACATTACTGTCGATGTGGTCGTCTTCATAATTTGGGTAAGCGAATCCTTTGCACCAATAGCACCCGGGTGTCAAAGGTTTTACGGGATCTACTTCGTAAGACCGTTCGGTCAAAGTACTATTTAAAAGAATGAAGTTGAAAGGATACACCAATGTGTTATCAGCTAAATACTCTAAACGTAAGCCTGTGTGAAGTGAATCGCCGTAGCAAGCCACCGGTTGGGCTTCAGTTAACTGTTTCAGTTTCAAAAAGTTGCTGACCGTTATGTACAATTTTCCATTTTGCGCAGAAAGCGCTAATGTTGGTGCTTGATAACTTTGGAAAGCTTCCTCGCATTGTTGGCATTCCTCTGGTGGTGGTCCCGAATTGCAGAACACGTCAGCAGCACAGAAGAATTCTTTAGTGAATTCACTCAAGCAGGAGCATTTCTCCGATTGAGGACAAACACTGTCATAAGCTTCACATATGGCCAAATTATAATCCTACACCCCATGGAAATTTCGTTTTGTTATTCAGGTTTTTCAAAATTCGAATAATTCGGGGCATACCTTTTCCTAATGGCAAAATAGTCATAATATTCGTCAATTTCCTTAAATTTGGCGTAACCTTCTTCCTCATAAATCTCTCTGTCTGTTTTTATGTAATAACTGTAAGTCTCGAAACGTTTCGATTTTATGAACGTCCATGTTGGACGGCGTTCTCTATAAGGGCATGTCAGATTTTGAGGTTGCGGTAAAGTATAATCGAAGATATAGCAAGAATTTTCGTCTGCTATTTTATCGTCAGGACATGGTAAACATTCCTGAAAATAAATGTCTTTTTTGTATTTGGACCCAGCAAGATTATTTAGATTAATAAATTAAAGACAGTTTATCTTGCTTATTTCTTTTAATTTTACTATTTAATGCGTGACCGGTTTCGACTCTACCACGAGTCCTCTTCAGACGCTGTGAAATTGAGTACATAACACATTAAAAACATTATTACAATACACTGTATAACAGATTAAAATTTCGATTTAAAGTTTCTAATTTTTCCTCTAACATAACCTACCACTTTTCAACAATTTTTAATTTAAATTTTATGGACATGTTTCATGTTTAAGCCGAGGGTTGAGGTCGCGAGTCTGGTACTCGCATTCCACAACTTACACTCTATTTGCATTGGCAGTTTATTCTTTTATCAATTTTTAATAACGTGCAAGCCACGCGGTAGGCTACGTTGGCGGCAAAGACGTGTCCAACCGATTCTGACATTTTATGTTTGCCAACTTAAAATTACAGTGAGTACCAACCCCGTCTCACCGGGTGCACTGTGTGGACTGATGAGGAAGAGGCAAAACGCGGAACTGAGTACGGACTACATTAGGACATGTTTGAGGGAGAACCTGATACCAACATTCGCTAACATAAAACTGCCACACAGGATGCAAGAACAACTGCAACTCAACATAAGGAAGATAATACTGAGGAGCGCTATAGGTGAAAATTATAAAAAATTAAATATACTCAACACACAAATTCATACAATCAACTAACAGAACATTACCACCCCATAGTTTTTGATCAATTGATACAGAGTATACATGAAGACTTGAATTTTCATAAAACTAAAATCATATACAATCATAAAAGAAAATTAGATAAACTTTGAATAAAGACTAGCTCGACAAATAAACAAATGAACACACATAAAATAAATTTCTATCCCCGTTATACAATTCTAACAATCATTAAATTTACAGAAGAAGAACATCGTTTGCTCAATAAAGGACATAAATTCAGTTATGATGAAGCCTTTAATAAAAACAATAGATATAAACAATTGGAAAATCTGACAATAGAACTAGACTGCCTTACACAAACCAACGCAAATTTAAGGCCACAATGTGCCAATTGTATAATAGAAAACAAACATAATTTAGACAACCTAAGAATTAATCATAAAAACAATAGTATACACAAAACAATAAAAAACATAAAACAGAAAATACTCAAAAGCGAAGCAACTGTTACGCTGGCTGACAAAGGCGCTGACTTAGTCATATTACCCAAAAAAAGAATATATACAAAAAACCATAGAATTCGGAAACAATAATGGATTCACACATATTAATAAAAACCCTTTAAATACCTACCTAAACAAAGTAAAAACCACAATCAAAACATGCAAAGATACCCTGCAAGAACTGTTTGAAATACAACCCAATAACAAAATCATACCCATGAATCCTCAAATGCCTAAACTTATAAGCCAAATTAAACTACACAAAGAAAATAATCCAATCAGACCAATAGTTACATTCAGAAACACACCAGCAGAACAACTTGCACAAAAAATAGCCAAGAACTTACCAATAATAATGGACTTTATACCAAAATACACAATAAACAACTCTATCGAACTCTGCATTGCTCTTAACAACATCGTACGTCAGATTTTGGTATCTTTTGATATTACAAATCTGTACACAAACATACCAATAATTGAAACCATAGAACTAATATACAATCACCTAAAAGAAACTAATATAACAAAAAATAACTTGGATACCATTGTAAAATTACTAGAACTGGTACTAGGACAGAATTTTTTCGCATTTGAAAATGGAATATACAGGACGACCGAAGGACTTCCCATGGGCTGTGCCTTATCACCATTACTTGCCAACATTTTTATGAATAATTTAGAAAATAATATTTTTGATCCAAATTGCAGTTTCACACAATATATTACACTTTGGCGCAGATATGTCGAAGACATTTTTTGTATTTGGCAGGCACCACCAAGTCAGTTAGAAGATTTCCTAGATTTGCTTAAATATCATTCATCCTAACATGACATTCGCCATAGAAGAAGAATATGATATAAAACTGAATTTCCTTGATTTAACAATAACAAGAGACACTACAGTAGGAAAATTTACATACCAAATATATAGAAAACCCCAATACACAGATACAATAATTCCCCAGGATTCACACCATCACCACTCACACAAGAAAGCAGCATTTAACGCTATGCTACACAGACTCAATAAAATCCCTATGAACTCAGAAAACTACAAATTAGAACTGAACACCATCACACAAATAGGCAATAACAATGGATACAAAGAGAACATGATACATAAAATGAATAATAAAATAAGGAGAAACATAATAAATAAACTGACTTACATTACAAACAATATCACAAACAAAGAACAAAAACAATATAGACCTATCAACTTTAATTACACAAACCTTAATAAATTAGCAAAAATTTTTAAACAATATAATAAAACCTTAACTTTTAAAAATAATAATACCCTGCGAAAATATTTAAAGAACACAAAAACCAAACCAAATATACTACAAAGATCGGGGGTATACAGGATTGAATGCTCTGAGTGTGATGCCAGTTATATCGGGGAAACTGGAAGACAGTTGGGTGTTAGGTTAAATGAACACATAAAAGACAGAATAAACTCTGAGGTAGGAAGGCATATCTTCTTCACGGGACACAAAATAGGAATAGAAAACAGCTCACTGTTAAAATAAATTGAAAATACAAACATTAGAAAAATAACAGAAGCCAAGTATATAAATAGAGAAGCTAGATCAAACAACAATAGCCTAAACACCCAAAGTCACTTCAAATATGAACCTTTAGTCAAACGTATTTTGATCATTAATACTGAATTCTGTTATTTAGAAATTTTAAGATTAACTTTAAATGTATGTGGAATTTAACGTTGTAATAGACTTTATTTGTAATCACTCAGGATGATGTTTAAAAATGTAAATGGAACACCTAAAGTAACTTCAAATATGAACCTTTATTCAAACTTATTTAGATCATTGATACTGAATTTTGTTATTTAGAATATTTTAAGAATTAACTTTAAATGTATGTAGAATTTTACTTTGTAATAGACTTAATTTGTAATCACTCAGGAAGATGTTTAAAAATGTAAATGGAACATGAGTTATTGGTTGCCTGCACACAGTGCACCCGGTGAGACAGGGTTGGTACTCACTGTAATTTTAAGTTGGCTCACATAAAATGTAAGAATCGGTTGGACACATCTTTGCCGCCAACGTAGCCTACCGCGTGGCTTGCACGTTATTAAAAATTGATAAAAGAATAAACAATGCAAATAGAGTGTAAGTTGTGGAATGCCTAGTACCAAACTCGCGACTTAAACATGAAACATGTCCATAAAATTTAAATTAAAAATTGTTGAAAAGTGGTAGGTTATGTTAGAGGAAAAATTAGAAATTTTAAATTGAAATTTTAATCTGTTATACAGTGTATTGTAAAACTGTTTTTAATGTGTTATGTACTCAATTTCACAGCGTCTGAAGAGGACTCGTGGTAGAGTCGAAACCGGTCACGCTTTAAATAGTAAAATAAAAAGAAATAAGCAAGACAAACTGTCTTTAATTTATTAATAAATGTCTTTGTTTCGGACAAACTTTTTAAGAAAAAAATATTGCCGTACCTAATTAGGAATAAATTCATCAGAATGAGTACAGTTGTGATGAAAACTATGTTTAATTGCACATTCGCCCTAATTGCAAGTTCGTTCTAGAAGAATAATAAATAACAAGCGTAAGTTAGTTACAGCTATATCAAGCAAAATATTTCGATCGAAGAGGCAATAAAAGTTTAATAAAATATAAGTATCTTAAATGGCTAATGTGATAAACAATAAGCTCTTAATTTATTGTTGTTTACTCTTTGAGATAAAATATAAATTAACACAGGCGTTAAAAATAGATAATACCTGTAAATATAACATATATGTAGGATTAGTTCAGCAACAATTACCTAAGTAAAGTTAAATTACCTGAATAAAACCATACGTACATCGTATGGTAGGCGTAGGTAGGCACTGCCTTGAATTCAACCTTATCTTGAACATATATAATAATCGTAAGTGTTAGCACTTTAAAAAAATTAAGGTACTCATATATAAAACCAACAATGAAAAAAAAGTAGAATGTCGATAATAAATTTTAAATAAAAAATTAATCATACAGCGTGTTTCACCTAAAGTGAACCACTGATATTGGACCTTATTAACAAAGATACAATTTCCAAAATTTGAGGATTTACTCTACGCATAAAGGGCTACAAAAAACTTATTATCGATAATTTTAGTATCGTCCCGTGGTTAGTATTGTCCATGCGTCTAAAGCGAACTTAACATATGTGTAAAATTTATTCTTATGTATTTAATTGATAAATACCTAAGATTGCTTGCCCTATATTGTAACATGATGTCTTCAGTTAAAACTGTGTCCTCATGCCCACATTTTAATTTCAAATAATTGACAAAGCACCTGATGATGACTGAGGGATTCAGTCGAAACTAGTAGTGCAATGAAATGTTAATTAAGCAAGGATTTCAATAATTTTATTTCCTGTAATTCAATACCACCTTGCTGGGGTTTCATCTTAAAATTTTTGTCTACCCCTACTATTTTTCGCGCATGCGCACATTAAATCATGATAAACGGGGTTTTTATATACCTATAACTCCTTTATATAATAAGTTAAAAAATGAATTTTTTAGCATCTATTCAGTCCAAGAAATACTTCAAAAATTTCCAATAACTTTTCTATGATGTTCCGTTTCACGCAAGCGCACATCACACTTGAAAAAACACCATTACCATGGAGTTTTTTAAGGAATTGTGGTTCCCCTGGGTTTTCCGCGTTCAACGATGACCATATTGTGATAAAAAAACATAATTAAGTCACTAATTTATGCATTTAATTGAATGTAATGCCAAAGTTTATCTGGTCGACTGCACGTGGCTCTGTATGTACCTGATAGCAACAGAAGCATTTAAATCCTTTGTTTCTATTCCAGCTTTCACGGCCCATTATAAGGGTTTTATGATCTATTCAGTGTTTGAAACAAGGATGTCTGTCGAGTATCTCGCAAATAGGTCATAAACTATTGCAGTAAAACCGTTATAATGGGCCATGAAATGCTGAATAGAAAGAAAGAGTTTAAATGCCTCTGCTGCTATCAGGTACATACACAGCCAAGTGCAGTCGACCAGACAAACTTTGGCACTGCATTCAATTAAATGAATACATTAGTGACTTAATTAAGATTTTTCATCACAATATGAGTATCGTTGTACGCGAAAAAGCAAGGGGAACCACAATTCCTTAAAAAACGCAATGGTAATGGTGTTTTTTCAAGTGTGATGTGCGCTTGTGCGAAAACTGTAAATCATAGAAAAACTATTGGAAAATTTTGAAGTATTTCATGAACTGAATAGATGCTAAAAAATTAATCTTTTTGACTTATTAAATAAACGAGTTATAGTTATGTAAAAAATCCGTTTTTTAAATAATCACTGTGTGCGCATGCGGCATTATTTTTAAATAATATTTACATAGATTTGCGCATGCGCGAAAAGTAGAAGAGTTAGACAAAAATTTTATTTGAGTTTTTTGTAGCGTTTTATGCGTAGAGTAAATCTTCAAATTTTCGAAATTGTATCTTTGTTACTACGAAGAATTTGTTAATAGCGCCACAATTTCAGTGGTCCACTTTAGGTGAAACACGGAATCCATACCTTACGTTGGCTTCACAGTGTCCTAAGATTTACAGGGTGAAATTTGTTACATCATTTGGTAGCATTATTTCATTCTAGAGTTTCATTATTTTTCAATATTAAGATTGGTAAATGGAAAAGGGGAGTGGTTCAACCCAGGATGTGACAATCTTGACATCTACTTAACTGCTTTAGTTTCCGTTAATCAGAGGGAAATAGACGGTCCTAAGATCAGTTCTTCCACTACACTCGCCATATAAAACATTTTTCTGATTGTGATTCCAAAGGTAGATAGTTATGAGGTTCTTTGCGTGACAGTGGGAACCTTGCTGCACTATGGAATTTTGTCTCAATTCGCTTGGATGTTAATTTTGGGAATTTTGCAATACAGGACATTAGTAATAGTCTATACTCACCATAAAACTCTCAGCTTTCTAATTTGTTCACTAACTGCTTGGGTTTGCCCTATTTTACCTATTGGAATCATTTTAGCTGTTTTCTATAAGAGTTACATTTAGGACCAATTCTGCTATTTAACCGGTGCTGGATTGTATTGGGGTGTTTTCCTCCCAATTTCGATCGTAATTTTATTTAACCTGGGCATTTTTTGCACGATTTTTATGAATCTGGTAAAAGAAAATTGAGGCGCGTTACGGCTGTAAGGAGAAAGAGCACTATTTGTATGTTAAGCTAAGTATCTTTCTGTTCTTTTTATTGGGATTTACTTGGATCTTCGGTTTATTAAATAGATTCTTTCAAAACATTATCTTGTCATATATTTTTTGTGTAACATCGTCCTTGCAAGGATTGGTGCTAGTTTGTTTTTAAATTTTTATGAATCATCAAGCTGGGACCGGTGGGAGGAAATTGCTAAGGTTAGTTTTAACTGTGATCGAGAGTGACAAGTGAACTAATTCTACAACCGTCGGTGAAAATATTAAACAACTATTTATTGACAATTTTGTTTTAACAAAAAATAATTCAACTTTATTAATGTTGAATTACATTAAGGATATCGCTCACATTCTCCTTCTATATCGCCCCAATATGCCCCTAAGTCGTTTGGTACACAGGTTCTAGTTACAGGATTGTTATTATTGTCAAGGCACATTTCCAAAGATGGCACTGTATCACCAGCAGGTGTAACATCCCAAGTTAGACTTAAGGTGGAGTTATAAGGCGTGGTGGTTTTTAGACACAAGTAAAGGCTTCTTATGTCTCCGTCCTTGATGTCTGCTAAACCTTCTTCAAAATAGCTTGTTGCTTCGTCCAGATTGCTATAATCAGTAGCGAAGTTTCCGTTGATTTCCACAGTAGTCATCGATGCATCTGGAAAAATTTTTAATGGGGATACAACTCCTTCGAAGGAGACTGACTTTTGCAAATACTCAGTGAATTCCAATTCAACATCTTGAAAAACTAAGTCGAACATAGGATTTGTAACGTTTACTATGAAGGTGAAATCGAAGTCAGTTTCGGTAACATAAACAACATTACTGTCGATGTGGTCGTCTTCATAATTTGGGTAAGCGAATCCTTTGCACCAATAGCGCCCGGGCGTTAAAGGTTTCACGGGGTCTACTTCGTAAGACTGTTCGTTCAAAGTACTATTTAAAAGAATGAAGTTGAAAGGATACACCAATGTGTTATCAGCTAAAGACTCCAAACGTAAGCCTGTGTAAAGTGAGTCGCCGTAGCAAGCCACCGGTTGGGCTTCAGTTAACTGTTTAAGTTTCAAAAAGTTACTGACTGTTAAGTACAGTTTTCCATTTTGCGCAGAAAGCGCTAATGTTGGTGCTTGATAACTTTGGAAAGCTTCCTCGCATTGCTGGCATTCCTCTGGTGGTGGATTTGAATTGCAGAACACGTCGGCAGCGCAAAAGAATCCTTTAGTGAATTCGCTGTAGCAGGAGCATTTCTCCGATTGGGGACAAATGCTGTCATAAGCTTCACAGATGGTCCGCTGATTTTCATAGTAACAAATTCTTTTGTAAGAACTGGTCGTGGCCTGTACACATTCCGGCCAATTTAGAATCCTACACCCCATGGATAATTCGGCTTGTCTTTCAGGTTTCACAAAATTCGAATTTCTCGGGACGTACCTTTTTCTGATGGGAAAATAATCATAGTACTCGCCAATCTCCTTAAATTTAGCGTAACCTTCTTCCTCGTCAATCTCTCCTTCTGTTTTTATATAATAAGTGTAACTTTCGAACGGCTTCGTTTTTATGAATGACCATGTTGGCAGGTGCTCTCTATAAGGGCATGTCAGATTTTGAGGTTCCGGTAAAGTATAATCGAAGATATAGCAAGAATTTTCGTCTGGTATTGTATCGTCAGGACATGGTAAACATTCCTGAAAATAAATCAAAAATGTGTCTTTGTTTCGGATGAATTTTTTTAGAAAAAAAAAATTACCGTAATTAGGAATAAATTCATCAAAATTAGTACAGTTGTGATGAAAACTGTGTTTAATTGCACAGTCGCCATAATTGCGAGTTCGTTCTAGACTAATAATAAATAACATGCGAAAGTTATATTTATATCAAGCAAACAATTTCGATTGAAGTGGCAATAAATAGTTTAATAAAATGCAACTATCATAAATGGCTAATGTGATAACCAATAAGCTCTTAATTTATTGTTGTTTACTCTTTGAGATAAAATATAAATTAATAGAGGTGTTGGAAATAGATAATACCTGTAAATATAGCATATATGTATGTAGGATTAGTTGGGTAACAATTACCTATGTAACGTTAGACTACCTGAATAGAAGCGTACGTACTTATATCAGGAGGTGCGAAGATAGGCATTTCCTTGAATTCAACCTTATCTTGAACATATATAATAATCGTAAGTTTTAGCACTTTTTTAAAAATTAAGGAACTCGTAGTTTCAACCAACAATGACCAAAAGCAGAATGTCTATAATAAATTTAGAAAAAAAAAAAGATTTATAATACAGGTAAATGTTTACAACGGAATCCATACCGTACATTGGATTCGCATTGTCCTAAGATTTAGAGGGTGAAATTTGTTACATCATTTGGTTGCATTATTTTGTTCTAGAGTTTCATTATTTTCCAATATTAAGTTTGGTAAATGGAAGAGTGAAGTGGTTCAACCCACGATGTGACACAAAATAAGGACGTGTGGTATTTTAATTGGTAACAATCTACATTTATAGTATTCTATTGCATTTAACAGTTTATTACATACATTATTATTTCGACCCAAGCCGCTGATGCATTAACCCTTACTGGACTTGGTAACGAAAGTTCTGCTCAAATTAGGCGAACTTTTTCTAGCATCCTTGCTTTCTAGTTCATCTCTTCTTATTCCACGAAATAACTTCTTCCATACGTACACATCATCCTTATTGAAAACAACGTGATACCAGAACAGAACAACTCCTTGGAAAGACGTGCAAATGCAAAAAATGTACGAAAAAAGTAGGTCCTGGAAGAAACCATTAAGAAGCCCAAAAGTCCACGTCAAGCCTAGTAAGAAAAACAGAAATACACTCAACTTGACGTAGAGAACGCATTCGTTCTTCTTCATTTGCGTGACTTTCCCTCTAATCTTTTTGGCTTTCGAGCAGAGTTCGTAAAAAATTCTGAAGAATAAGGCAAAATTAATTAGAATGATGGCTCCGACAGGAAGAAGGACGCCCAAATAAAGTCCGATTCCAGTGAGGAAACAAAATTCGTCCTTCAAGTAACTTTCGTAAGAGAAGACCATAGTGCTCACGATGGGTACCACAGGGAATATCCAACAGCACAACGAAGAAATTGCGAAGATGTGTTGCCCACTTCCGGTAAAGACCACGACTAATTTTCGGTACTGCAACACGGCCATCACCAACATCCAACAGAATTGGACGATTACGCTGTAATGAAGCAGCACAGCGAGAACAAGGCAGAACATTTCTTCCTCGTAGCTATCAACTCCTTCTGCCAGGAAAAGAAGAATTATTTGAAGCACAATGATTCCGCAGGAACTCAGAGAAATTTTAGCACTATCGGTTTCCCTCCAAGAGCGAGACAACATTGCAGTCAAATAAATTCCAAAAATAGCAACGAAGGATAGGCTGTAACCTATTAAGGTCACAACGTTCAATGTGTCATCTGTTGGCAACTCCAATAAAATGGCGAAATGGGTCATATGGTCGAATTCGCACACGTAGAATTCGCCGTCGCGCTGGGGTTGGTCTTCTTTGGCCCAAAACCCCTTGATCTGCTCAAAACTTTCATCTTGTCCAAAATTCCAAAACGAGCAATAATGATTTTTGCGATAGTTCCTGAACGGTCTTATTACGACCTCTAGAAACGACTCCAAGTGTTGACCGCTAAACCCGGGTACGAAAATGTTGGGCACCCAACCAGTTAATCTAAAATCTTTTGCCATGTTAAAAAGAACTGGAGTTTTGAAAACGCTCGTCGAAAAAAACGTTTTTTCATTTTCTGTCCCATTAAGAAACTGCTTTTGCAACTCTCTGCTTACAAAGACAACGAACCTGAGACCTTTGGAGTCGTTGATTTCCGCGATGCTTTTAGCTCCAAAAAGCATCTTAATGTTATTGGATATGTAAAAGGCCATTCCTGTCAAAGTCGTATATGCTGCTATGTTGACTAAATGCATGTTAAAGTTTTTGGAAACCAGTTTAAGTTCTAGGTCCACATATTCCTTCGCATAAACTTCGAGAACTTTATTGATGTTATCCAAGAGGATGTCTGTAGCGTTGAGTAACTCTTGGGACGAGCTCAGAATGTTAACATCCAAATCCATTACTAAGCTGATAGTGTCGACTAGCACTTGTAAATTAAACCACTCGTCCGGGTTTGATATTTTTTCCATAATCAAGGCAACTAAATACACATCGTGGTGCCGCATTTCATCTATAGAATTCTTTACAATGTCAAGCATTCTTTGACTGAGATGACCAGTTGAAAAATTTGACGATAGTAAATTTATTAAATGTTGGGTAACGGTAGAATGTGAACCAGAGGAACAAGAGCCTGAAGGCCTATCCCAAGAAGCTCCTTCTTCGAAATTGTACATGCAGGCGCGTGTAAAGATTGAGGCGTTACATATTCCGGAAGATCCGGTACTGTGCCCTACTTTTGTTTGTGGCCAAACGAACAGTTTGCTGTCATCGACTAATTCTGGGCAGAAATCCATGTTGCTTATACCACTGCCTAAAGCTCCAAAAATTTCGTGAACTTTCTCCAAATTTTCCAAATTGCGACCAAAAAGACCATGAATCTGCACACGTACAGAATTGCGCATTATTTTAACTGGGCGGACAACTCCTTTGAAATCAGTTTCTTTAGGAAGCACGTCTCGAATAAAACTAGTTGCTTTTTCTTCTAAATCGACGAAGATTGTTTTTTTGACTAAATCGTTTAGATCCATCATAAGTGAAAAATTGTAGTAGTCAGGTTGAAATAATACTGTGTTGGTTTGAATTTCCTCCAAGTCAGGGTAAACGAAGCCTTTGCACCAGTATTGTCCAAGAGTCAAAGGTCTCTCCCCAAAAATTTCGAAAACTTGCTTCTCGTTAGTTAGTTGCTCTGTAAGATTAAATTTGAATGGATTTATCAAAGAGCCATCTGCAATTTTATGTATGCCGAATGTTTTGTAAATTGAATCTGCGAAGCAAACAACCGGATCGCCAGGATGTAACACCTTTAGTTTAAGGTAATTTTTAACTGTTAAAATAAGTTTCTTTTCTATGGTGGTACTGAGCGTTATTTGCGGCTGCCCATACTTTTCGAATTTTTTGTCACAATCCAAGCAGTTGTCATTCTTGTTGGTTTCCTTGCAAAGTAATTTGCAGTAGTAATTGTGGGTGTACTCACTGAAACAAGAGCAGGAACTTTCTGCATTTTGGCAAATTTTGTCGTATGCTTCACAAAAGCTCAGGTTGTTTTCATAAAAGCAAACTCTTTTATCGAAGGCAATATCTCCAGTCGAACAATGTTTTTCTTCGAACGAGTTTTTGCAACTGATTCCGGCGTCGTAAAGTGGTTTGGTTTTATTGTTATACCTCTGTGTAACTTGGTCGTTGTTGACAATGAAGCTTTGGTAGTGGATACCCATTTCCTCCAATAAATAAGCTCCAGGATCAGAGTAACTGGCATTTGCTATGTAATACACTGTTGTTAAATAATCCTGCATGATGTATCTCCAAATTGGAAGACTCTCTTTGTGCGGACAGCCATCTAAATATGGCTTATCGTTCAGGTAGCAAAATAGGCCCTTTGTGTCGTTGAGGAAATTTTTTGGGCATGTGAAGTTCTGAAGCGAGCAAATTTAGTTGTGAAGAAATTATACTTGTATTTTTAGTACTTACTTGACCGCCCGTAGGGTTGAGAAACCAAAAGAATAATAGAGAAGCAGTTGTTTTAAAGAAAGGATTTCGATTCATTTGGATGCCTTACTTGTTTCTGCGGAAAAGTGTTATTGAGCGCTTTTAGGTTTTCCGAATAACAATACGAATTATCTTATGTCAACAAGACTGCTTTTATCATGTTGCGGTGCGTCAAATAAAAGACGACAAATTGGTTGTTAATCGATATGTACAACATCTGTAGGTCCGGGAATTGCAATTATATGGGTACATATAGTTAAAGTGTATATGGGCATAAAGCTATAAATTAATAAAAGTTACAGTGAGTAACTATGCGTTTATAGGAGTTGGAATCGATTTTAATTATTTATTCAGTACTTTAACTGCCGCCCAATCAACCTACTATCTTATTTGCTCAGTCCTTTTACAAAGACGTTGGTAAACCTGCGGGTAAAAACTAAACACTTGCAACTTTATTGAGCAAACATGTTGTAGGAAGAGTTGTGGTGCAGAAGACCATTTGCAAATGGTGAAGTTATCGGGAAGAGTATCGGAAATGAGAGCAATGTGGCGGGAAAGATAGCAATAGCACATTGTTTGCTTTGGCTGTTTCGATAATTTCAAGGTCCAAATGCGATAAATGATTGTCCATTAATAGAAGTACAGGATCGGATGGAGTTCGTTTTACATTTTCAATAAAATGTTTAATGAATATCCCGAATTCTATTTCAGTTATCCAACCACTCGAATTGCCAGCGTCAATGCAGTCTGGAGGTCCATCCCGAACAAAATAATCGCTGTATTTAATACGTGGGAAGACAAACATGCATAGTACAGAATTTCCCACTGCATTTACGGCTACGCAGAGACTGACCAGATTTCCTCTCTCTGCTGATATAATGGCACCAACTTGTTTATAACCTTTTCTAGTCAATATTTTTCTCGGTTTTTGGACAGTTGTCACGTCTGTCTCATCTACATTCCATATGCGCGATGAAGAGAATTTATACCTATCTATTACATCGACTAATTTAGTAAAGAAATTGCTAACATTTGTTTTACTAAATGATGTTGCTCTACTCAGGCTAGTTGCCGCCGGATATCTTAACACATGGGCTGAAAAGTCCCGGACCTAATAAAGAAAACGCGTTTTTGTTTGTTCAAAATTGGCTTTATTCATCAACGTAATCTCCGTCAAGAGCCAAACAATCATTCCAGCGCCGCTCTAACATTTCAATACCACTTTTGTAGAACGATTTATATTTTGCCTGAAAATAGGCCTCAGTTTCAGCGATAACCTCTTCGTTCGAGCGAAATTTCTTAACGGTGAGCATTTTTTTGAGGTCTGCGAACATCCAGTAATCGCTGGGAGCCAAATCTGCCGAATACGGTGGATGTGGGAGCAATTCGAAGTTCAATTCATGTAGTTTTGCCATTGTTTTGATTGACTTGTGACACGGTGCGTTATCTTGATGAAACAAAATCTTTTTCTTTGCCATATGCGGTCGTTACTTTGCAATTTCGGCCTTCAAACGCTCCAATAACGCTATATAATATTCACTGTTGATGGTATTTCCCTTCTCAAGATAGTCGATGAATATTACACCACGCACATCCCAAAATACCGAGGCCATAACC
>JAWQRP010000334.1:0-31117 GCA_033557875.1 Quadriops clusia
TAGAGAATTGAGTATCGATCTTACTGAAGTGAGTATCGATCTTACTGAAGTGAGTATCGATCTTAGAGAATTGAGTATCGATCTTAGAGAATTGAGTATCGATCTTAGCGAATTGAGTATCGATCTTATCGAATTGAGTATCCTTCTTACCGAATAGAGCATCGTTTATATCACATTTCGAAGAATCATTTCCTGCATCAACAAGAGTAGATACTTCCATTGTTTTTCGACTTTCTAATTGACTAACAATCGAAGACGAAAGGGAATGTTGTAAGTGTTCTTTAAAGTCCAAAATTTTAGAAGTAGCAGTCGAATTATATCCTGAACAAATCACACAATTTTTAAGAATAGTCCTTAGTCCGAAGTCGTGGTCCTCGTGAATATGCTGGAGTAAAGCTAAAGCATTTTGGTCGAAATTGACGTTGCAGAAATCACATTTAAACGATTGGTCAGTTTTGATCTCAGTCGAATCTCTTTTTGGAATTGTTAAGTCATAAACGCATTTAACGCAATCGGGAGCTACTTTGCATTTGTATTTGTACGACTTCCATTTGATCAGTTGGGTGCTTTCGGTTTTCTCGTTTTCATCGGATGGCGATTCGTCTTTTATGTTTTCGGCGGTTGGATTTTTTTTATCGTATTTTGAGGATGCCTGAGGGTTTGTATTTTTGTCGTCGATTTGCGGATTGGTTGTTGGTTGTTTGGTTATTAGTTGAGTGTTGGTTTTACCTTCTTTTGAGTCATGGCTACCTTGGGAAATTTTTTTGAGAAGAGCTTTGCGATCTGGGAAGTTGTGATCTGGGAAGTTGTGATCTGGGAAATTGTGATCTGAGAAGTTGTGATCTGGGAAATTGTGATCTGGGAAATTGTGATCTGGGAAATTGTGATCTGAGAAGTTGTGATCTGAGAAGTTGTGATCTGGGAAATTGTGATCTGTGAATTTGTGATCTGTGAATTTGTGGTCTGTGAATTTGTGGTCTGTGAATTTGTGGTCTGTGAATTTGTGGTCTGTGAATTTGTGATCTGTGAATTTGTGATCTGTGAATTTGTGATCTAGGAATTTGTGATCAGAGAAATTGTGATCTACTTTTTCCAAGATGAGCAAAGTTTCTTTTTCCAAGTTTTGCGCCCTTAGAAACTCAATCAAGTTGTATGGGTTGATTTTGTGGTATGCGGCGAAATGACCGATCATCTCACGGTCTCGCACTTTCCCGCAGATGTTACAGGAAAACATCTGCTTGTCGATGGTGTTGATTAATTTGCATCCATCAAGATCGGTCTTATTTTCTACATGATCGTTCTCACTTTCTACATGATCGTTTTCATTTTCTTCATGATCGTTCTTATTTTTTACATGATCTTTTTTATTCTCTAAATCAAAGCAACGGTCTTCACCATAAGTACCTTTAGTAAACTTCTCGGTAAAGAAAGAAACATGTCTCGTAACGAACCCATCAGTAGCATTATGTTTCTTCAAAACATGCT
Source organism: Quadriops clusia (assembly GCA_033557875.1). NCBI lineage: Eukaryota > Metazoa > Arthropoda > Insecta > Coleoptera > Hydrophilidae > Quadriops > Quadriops clusia. The sequence goes on from JAWQRP010000334.1 coordinate 1,486, forward strand.
CCTGATAAAACGATCGAGGATAAAGCAGAATCCCGCAGAATTGACATACTAAGGCGTCATGAACCGAAGAGTAATGATCCACACTATTCGTTACTCCCGGCAATTGGCAAATCTCGCAAGTCTTTATCGAGTGAACCGTTTGGTTGTGTCGTAACCGTTCGTCGGAATCTCGAAAGATCAAATCGCAAAGTTTGCAATATCTCAACTCGTGAGTCAAGACGTAGTGAATCTTCAATTTGACGGAATTGTAAAAAGTTTTGTGGCAATTGGGTGTAATGCAGATGAAAGGCGGACCATTGGTTAAAGAAACGTTTAAATCGCTTTCGGAAGTCGACTTGTCTACGACGATTCCCTCGGAACGTTGGATTAGGGTCACTTGGCTGTTTTCAGAGTTTTGCTGAATTAATCGAGATTGTAGAGTCAGGTTATTAGTGCTATACTTATTAGGGTAATACTTAGCGTTTTCTTCTTTTTTTATCATCGGGGCGATCGGTCTCGTTTTTGCTTTCTTCTTTTCGTTACGATTCGGTTTGTTTATTATGGATGTTTTCGATTTTTTTATTGTTAAGCGAAGATCTGAGTCTTGCTTGGATTCTGGGTTGAGATGATCAATGTCCATTATCGCAGCTGACGATGAGATAGGAAGAGTTATTACTGGAAAGTTATGATAATTACCTGTGATAATAAAATTTCTATTTAATTTCTATTTAAATTCTATTTAATTTCTATTTAAATTCTATTTAAATTATAGTTTTGAGGATATAGTCCTTTATGAGAGTTATTGGTTTGTACCTGAGAGATCTCCAACCTAAAATTAATCGTTATTTTCGTAGATTCCGAAAGTTGCCTATATCGTCATTTCACGGAAATTCGTTCCTCAGCCTCCATTTTACCCCATCTAGCGGAATAAAGGCATAAAGAGGCCTTAGAGGAGAAAAATAAGCTATAAATCACTCGTCAATTCGTAGAATTTGTTGTTCTTTGACAACTCGTTGTTGACAACAAACTTGACAACTAATGACGTACGTCAACGACTACGCCAACGACCAATTGTCTACGGCGTACGTCAATTGTCAATTAAAGTGCACGACCAATCAAACTGCACGACCTAGTTGCACGACGAAGCTTCGACGTACGTGTCCTATGTTTCGTCCGTTTAATCCAACGAGTCAGAGGGAGATGGATGCATTAGCGTGAGACATCGCTTTGGCATGCAAACCCATGACGTTTTTCTGACCAGTGCGACGTTGGCGAATGTTTGCTGCCTAGTTCGCAACATGGTTATACACATAATAATAAATATTTTAAAATGGTTATATTTCGTTTAAGTAATTTTTTTGTAATTGTTTATTACGCAAGAGTTGTCTTCGCATGACAACACTCACAAATTAATTTGAATACAATAGCAAGGATTGTTAATTTAATTATTTCTGTGTTAATTTATTTCTGTGTTAATTTATTTCTGAGTTAATTTATTTCTGTGTTAATTTATTTCTGTGTTAATTTATTTCTGTGTTAATTTCGTTCTGTGTTAATTTCGTTCTTGCCCGTCATTCAAACGGAGCAACTCGTAGAGGGGCGAGCCGGCAACAGGGCGACGTGTCAATCAGGTGATGTCGCGCCCTCTTTCACTTCAAATAACAAATATCCGATCAGTGGTGATGTGTTCTCAATGTTGCTAATTCCTGCTGCTAATTCATAAGTAAGTAGTCTTGGGGCCCCTATGCAGTAGCAGGGGGCCAGGGGGCGCATCGAAACGCTTCTTAAGCATCCATTTTGGTTGTTCCGTCCGCTTACATTTTTAGGTTATGTCCGCTTTTTACTCACTGTTTGTTACTCAGATTGCAAGAGCGCTTTCGCTTTCATTCCGTCGCGATTTGCTAGTAGAGCGTCCTCTGCGAGCGGCCCCGTCGCTAAATCCGGCGAAAGTGCTCGGGATTCCCCGGAATTTGGAAATTATTTGTTGTTTTGACATTGACAGGTAGCTGTCAAGCGAGCTGTCAGACACCTGGGGGCCCACAACCCCTCCGCACTTACATGTAAAAATTTAATGTAAATATTGTGGACACTGTCAGCTTTATATTAAACGTAATTTTCTTTGTTTAAATCTTTATATTTTTACTTCTTTCGTAAATTCATTATTAAAATAGTTAGCTATTACTTGGTTGATTAATGTTGTTACGTTTATGTATCTAACAGATCACTTATTATGAATAACTGTGTAGAATTATGAATAAGTTTGTAGTGTAAGCAACTTGTGATTAACGCAAAATTAATATAATACGTTAAACATGCTCGTTTCACATCTTAACACACTTTGGCACAATCGTTCATAAAACTTCATGTAATCTGCACGGAAGCTTTGTTTAACTCTCACGAAAGATTCATTTAGCGTTCATGAAAGATTCATTTGGTGTTTACGAAAGATTCATTTAGCGTTCATGAAAGATTCATTTAGCGTTCATGAAAGATTCATTTAGCGTTCATGAAAGATTCATTTAGCGTTCATGAAAGATTCATTTAGTATTCACGAAAGATTCATTTAGATCTCACAAAAGATTTCTTGAGTTCTCACGAAGGGTCTCTTTAGATCCCAAGCCTGGGCCTAACCAAATACTAATAGCATGCGTTCTGTTCCAACCGTCATCAGACATGGCAGGCAAGAAAATCCGCTCGAGAACGTCACAAAACTCAATACCCGTCACGAGCCTCTCGAACCGTCCTCTTAGCGTTCCGAGTAGCCAGACTAACAGCAATTCCAATCGTAAGGTCCCCGACGACCTGCTCTCGCTTACCAAAGAGCAGCTCAAGGTCGAGTGCCGAAAGAGGGGCCAGAAAACCACTGGCACCAAGAACGAACTGGTATGGATAAGGGCGTTTGCTGTGTTGTTGTACGTTTGCTTTGGAGCCCCGTTTTGTGTGCTTGAAACTCGCTTGCTTTGAGTTCACTTGCTTTGAGTTCGCTTACTTTGAGTTTATTTACTTTGAGTTCGCTTATTTTGAGTTCGCTTTCTTTGAGTTCGTTTACTTTGAGTTCGCTTATTTTGAGTTCCCTTATTTTGAGTTCGCTTATTTTGAGTTCGCTTATTTTGAGTTCGCTTATTTTGAGTTCACTTATTTTGAGTTCACTTACTTTGAGTTCGCATACTTTGAGTTCGCATACTTTGAGTTCGCTTACTTTGAGTTCGCTTACTTTGAGTTCATTTACTTTGAGTTCGCTTATTTTGAGTTCGCTTATTTTGAGTTCACTTACTTTGAGTTCGCATACTTTGAGTTCGCATACTTTGAGTTCGCTTACTTTGAGTTCGCTTACTTTGAGTTCATTTACTTTGAGTTCATTTATTTTGAGTTCATGTAGTTTAAGTTCATTGTTTTGAGTTCGCTTGCTTTAGAGCTTTGCTTGTTAGCCTTGTTCTGTTATTATCGTTCTGTTGTTATCTTTCTGTTATTATTGTTGTGTTAATATCGTTCTGTTAATATGTAATATGTGTTGTGTTATTATTGTTCTGTTAATTTTTTCTTTTTTTTTCCTTTTCTTTTCTTTCCTGGGTTTCATAGGTCTGTTTAAATAAATTAAAATGCTTTCTTATTTCAATTCATTTATTTTTCGTTCTGTTAATATCGTTGTGGTATTATCGTTCTGTTATTATCGTTGTGGGATTATCGTTCTATTATTATCATTCTGTTATTATAGTTGTGTTATTATCGTTCTGTTAATATCGTTGTGGTATTATTGTTCTGTTAATATGGTTGTGTTATTATCGTTCTGTTATTATCATTGTGTTATTATCGTTCTGTTATTATTGTTCTGTTATTATCATTGTGTTATTATCGTTCTGTTATTATCGTTCTGTTATTATCGTTATGTTATTATCGTTGTGCTATTATAGTTCTGTTATTATCGTTCTGTTGTTATCGTTGTGTTGTTATCGTTCTGTTGTTATCGTTGTGTTGTTATCGTTCTGTTGTTATCGTTGTGTTGTTATCGTTGTGTTGTTATCTTTGTGTTATTATCATTCTGTTATTATCGTTTCGTTATTATCGTTCTGTTAGTCTTGTTTCATTATTCTTGTACTATTTTTCTTGTACTATTTTTCTTGTACTATTATTCTTGTTCTATTATTCTTGCTCTATTATTCTTATTCTATTATTCTTGTCCTATTATTCTTGCCCTATTATTTTTGTCCAATTATTTTTGTCCTATTATTCTTGTCCTATTATTCTTATTCTATTATTCTTGTCCTATTATTCTTATTCTGTTATTCTTGTCCTATTATTCTTATTCTATTATTCTTGTCCTATTATTCTTATTCTGTTATTCTTGTCCTATTATTCTTGTCCTATTATTCTTATTCTATTATTCTTGTCCTATTATTCTTACTCTGTTATTCTTGTCCTATTATTCTTATTCTATTATTCTTGTCCTATTATTCTTATTCTATTATTCTTGTCCTATTATTCTTATTCTGTTATTCTTGTCCTACTATTCTTATTCTATTATTCTTGTCCTATTATTCTTATTCTGTTATTCTTGTCCTATTATTCTTATTCTATTATTCTTGTCCTATTATTCTTATTCTATTATTCTTGTCCTATTATTCTTATTCTATTATTCTTGTCCTATTATTCTTGTTCTATTACTCTTGTCCTATTATTCTTGTTCTATTATTGTTACTTTCCATTATTTGTTTTTTTTTGTGTTTTTTTCATTGTAGTTCTATTACTCCTGTTTGTTTTAGTTTGTGTCCTATTTTGTTCTTCATTTTCTGTTTAACTTAGCATCTTATCTAGAGCTTATGCCTGCTGTAATTCATCACTATTCATTCACGACACTTTTTCATCGCTCCCATTAATAATCACTGCTAATACTTTTATACCACCAGCTAGTGTTATTATTTCCTTTATTGTATCACCATTTCAATGGTATCGCACTATAATAGTGTCTCAAATTCTATTAATATAGTATAGTAGTATAGTAGTCATTATAGAAGCTTTACGATCATTGCAGTGGATCACGAAGCAGGAATTCGTGTAGCGATTATCGATTAATTTCTTTCATGGGCGGTCATTACTCAGCAAATCGATTCTTTCTTATCAAGTTGAACGTGCTTTTAATGGCGACAACAGGTGGAAAGTTAACAGTCTGCGAAACGATCTCCGAGAATAACAATAAAAATTCGATGTGTGTGAGTGTCTAATCTAAAGTCGCTGTTTAAATACGTTTACTACCTGTTGATTAAATACTCGCTCGGGTGTCATTTGATTTGTTGCGTTTGCGTTAACAGGATTCGTGGTACGTTGATAAATTCATGTAAGTTAAGTCATATTTCATATTTGTTAATATTCATGTTTCATATTTGATAATATTCATATTTCATATTTGATAATATTCATATTTCGTATTAGTTAAATTCTTATAATATACACATCAACGGTACACATTCAAACACCTGAACTTACATACAAACCACCTCAGATTAAAAATGAAGAAGAAGAAGAAGAACTCCACCTGTCACCCCCAAAGCTTACTTCTGATTGGCTACCGTAACGCCGAGAATATCCCTGCGCAGACATTCGCCAAATCGCCTATAATTCAAATTCTGGATCGATTTTCGTCGAAATTTCACGTTTGGGGTTAAGAACGAAGATGAAATTTAATCGTTTTAGCCCTCTTATCGTTGTAATTCGCGGAATAACGACAGGGCGCGCTGGCGAAAAGTGCCAATTTTCTGACAGTTGACGTGTGAATGTGACGTATGCACATTTTGACATAAGTCACGTGACGTAAGCACATTTTGACATAAGTCACGTGACGTAAGCACATTTTGACATAAAGATCGTGACGTATGCGTTTCGAAATGTCAAGGACGACGATAAGGGCCGTGCCTATGTTGCATCCGCGCATACAGTGACCTCTCGATAAGTAGCCCAGGTCGGCACATCAGTGCGTAAGGTGGACTTTAAGTAGTTTAATAGGTTCGTATCGCCTAATTGCCGCATTAACGGGTCGTTTTTAATTAATTAAGGCGGGCGTGCGCTAGCTTGAGCGCAGATAGACCAGTTAAAGTGCGGAGATTGAAGTAAAAAGAGCGAGAATCCGTCGGCCCGAGGCGATTTTTGCGCGTAACCCAGTTCGAGGCCGAGGCGACTTTCATGCGATGGGATGATTATTAGAAAAGGCCACTTTCTTCTCCGAGCTATTTTCGTCGATCGGCTGATTTTTGCCGCAAATCGGTATGTATTTAGCTCTGTGTGCGGGCAATTAGCTTTAGACGAGAGTACGCGCTGGCCAAGCAAGGTTTTGTTGTTGTTCATCGCGTCGAATTAAGGGGATATTCACGTTATTTTTACGTTTTTGGTTTTAGTTTTTTTTTCATATTAAACACTGTAGTTTTTTTGCTATTAAACTCTATAGTTTTTTTGCTATTAAACTCTATAGTTTTTTTATAATTAAATATTAGTTTTTTTATAATTAAATATTAGTTTTTTTTATAATTAAATATTAGTTTTTTTTATAATTAAATATTAGTTTCTTTTATATATTGAATATTTTGTACTATTAAATAATTTTTGATGTTATATACTTCTTGATATTAGAGACTAAATGAAACAAATTTAAAAATTTGAAACCACGTGCGATAATTGCAACCCAAATAATTCACGCGAGCCTCATTCTCGGCGCCACGTGAGCCCGCAATGAAAAGTTGATTTTTTGCCAACTTGATCGAACGGGAAGGTTGTCCCGGTCCTTGCCATCAAATTAGTTTAATCCTCTTATTCTCTTGGCAAGGAGCAGTTTCTCTCGTGCGAGTTCCTGGACCTAACAATGACGCAGGTATGCTCTTTTATGATTTTTCCAAACATTTTTTTAAATTTGTATCCCACTTCTGATGTTCTGAAATTCTTTTGTTTTCAAATTGTTATGTTTTCAAATTCTCTTATTCTGAAGTTCTCTTGTTTTGAATTTATCTTGTTCTGACATTCTCTTGTTCTGACATTCTCTTGTTCTGACATTCTCTTGTTCTGACATTCTCTTGTTCTGACATTCTCTTGTTCTGAAATTCTCTTGTTTTGCAGTTCTCTTGTTCTGAAATTCTTTCGTTTTGAAGTTCTCTTGTTCTAAAGTTATGATGACGTCTTAAGTATCCTAGGCTACTGCGATGAGACCGCAATTTATTAGGCAAATCACTTTATTTGTGAATGGACAAGTGTACAAACGACATTGTAACCTTTACCCTCTCGGAAACGCGACGAGCGCCAGCTCATAATTGGTAGAAGAAGCGGGAGTGATAAAGATGATTGTCTTATTACCGAGATTATTATTTAGTCTCTCTCTCTCGACGAGCGCGCCAGTGCGTTCAGTGCGTGCCAAAATATCATAAAATATCCTGAGCAAACACAAATAACTCTTTTGTTAACACACGGCTTGCTCTCTACTACAATTTGAGATAGAAAAAATTGTAGGCGCTTCTTTTGTTTTATTTTCTTCAAAGGGCAAAAGAATCAGTTTTTGTTTCATGGCTAACAGTACTTTAGGCAATGAGTGCGTTGTAGTGAATATCGTTGATAGTGATTTTGCTTCAAATGTTGGTAGACTAGTTTTTATTTCAAATGTTGGTAGACTTGTTTCATTTCAAATGTTGGTAGACTATTTTCATTTCAAATGTTGGTAGACTAGTTTTCATTTCAAATGTTGGTAAACTAGTTTTTATTTCAAATGTTGGTAAACTAGTTTTTATTTCAAATGTTGGTAGACTAGATATCATTTCAACTACTTTTATCATTTCATCTTGTAATTTATCAGAAACCTAAACTTGAATTCTACAGGGTTGTAATGTTCTACAGGGTGAGTTGTAATGTTCTAGCTCCAACGATTAGGCCACAAAATGTCCACGACCAAAAGAAAAGATTCCCCCCTAGTGACATCAAATGGCAACGCGATCTCACCTCAAAATAATGTACAAAAGGCTCCTGCGGAAGCCGTGAGCAAGCAAAGCAGGCAGAAGGAGAAGGATGAGCGAGAGAGCATCGTTCTCTGGAAGAAACCTATCACTACCTTAGAATACTTTATGAGAGAGGTGTTCATACTACTACAAACTTACGGACAGAAGTAAGTAGATGAACTTTAATTTAAAAGAACGAGACTCATCTCGATTGTTTTTTTTTTTTCAGGATTATGCTGTACAAACGAACTGTGTTATTATTAGTTATTTCAGTATTATCGGTAGTAGTCGTAACGAAAATGGGAGGTCCTCACCAGAAACTGGTGCAAGGGGCATACAAAAACCTCCTTTGGTGCCTCTATTGGACAGGATTGGGGATCCTGTCCTCGGTAGGCCTTGGAACGGGATTGCACACGTTCATACTGTACTTAGGTCCACATATAGCTCAAGTAACGTTAGCTGCCTACGAGTGTGGCTCACTTAACTTTCCAGAGCCGCCTTATCCTGACGAGTAAGTTTCTTATTACATAGTCATTAATCCCACTTCTGATTTTATCCCACTTCTGATTTCATCCCACTTCTGATTTCATCCCACTTCTGATATAATCACAGAAGCTATAATTCGTTAACATATATATATACTAAAAGAAATTTGTTTTCAGGATTGTTTGTCCATCTATCGCTGGCAACTCACAAACGATCTCGATTTTCTCGATTATGTCCAAAGTTAGGTTAGAGGCCATGTGCTGGGGGGCCGGCACTGCCCTCGGGGAATTGCCCCCTTATTTCATGGCTAGAGCTGCTCGGCTATCCGGGTAAGTTGGCTACATATACTATCACACTTTACCAATAATTGTAAACAACTATAATTATTATAATGTTACAATTATTATAATATTATTATTCTAATATTATAATTCAGTCCCCGTTCCCGTTCTAGTTTCAAATCCATTACCCATCTCCTATTTTATTTTAATTTCATTCTAATTTATTTCATTTAGCTTAATTTTATTTTACTTTAATTTCCTTCCCGTCATCGTTCCCGTTTCAGTCCCCGTATTGATTTTTAATTTTCTGACAAATTCGTGCAGTAAACGGAAACTGGCGAGAGATGGAAAAAAATGTTAATTTATGTTCATGACCTTTTGTATTTCTTCATAAATTATTTTTCATTTTCTGTATTTTGGACTATGGATTAAAGATGTCTAGTCTGCCTAACATTTCGAGTTTACTATAAAAACTTCTTCAAGGGGTTAAAAGGTAAAGACGACAAATTTGAACAATCCAACCTTGCAAACAAAATATTATAATTATAATTACTATAATATTATAATTATAATTACTATAATAGTATAATTATAATTACTATAATATTATAATTTAAGCATCGACCCCGACGATGAAGACGAAGAACTCAAGGAGTTCGAAGAGCTACAGCACAAGAGAAAGGAAGATTTGACCCTCATTGAAAAAGGGAAGCTTTTTGTAGAAGATATCGTGCAAAAAGTTGGTTTCCTTGGGATCCTAGCTTGCGCTAGCGTAAGTATACATCCTTTTAAGGTCCACATATACTTAGCCAACACTTTAACCAATCATTAAGTCTTATATCTTCCATATAACGTTTTTATTCTTCACAAAACATCTTGATTCTTCACAAAACATCTCGATTCTTCACAAAACATCCCGATTCTTGAAGTATTTCATGAATAGATCCATCTTTAAAAAAACGTTGCTAGATAATTATTCGACAAATCCACATATAACTCCTCGCAAAGTTGCCGAATTGACCTAAAAAATTTGTCACTGCTCGGCAGATCCCAAATCCCTTATTCGACTTGGCGGGCATCACCTGCGGCCACTTCCTGGTGCCCTTCTGGACGTTCTTCGGGGCGACCCTCATCGGCAAGGCCATCATCAAGATGCACATCCAGAAGCTCTTCGTGATCATCGCCTTCAACGAGACGCTCATCTCGACGGCCCTCTCCTGGCTGAAGGTGCTGCCCGTCATCGGCAACAAGCTGCAGGAGCCCTTCAAAGCATTCCTGGACGGCCAGAAGGTGAAGCTGCACCGGAAGGGCGGCCAGAACCTCCCGGAAGGCGGCAACCTCCTCGGCGCCGTCTTCGAGAAGTTCGTCTTCGCCATGATCCTCTACTTTGTGATATCGATAGTGAATTCGTTCGCGCAGAGCTACCACAAGCGGATACACAAGAAGAAGCAGAGCAAGGCGGCGAAGGATTAGTATCGAATCAATTAGTAATAAACATAGTCAAATTTACCGAGTATTTTTGTTCGCTCTTTGCCGAGACGGCCGACTCGTGGTGATATCAAGTTATAGGTAATTCTTCTTTGACGTGATCGTGGCCGCTCCTGGCGCTGTTGGGACAACTTCGTTTGTTGCATTTTCTTTGGATAGTTCCCTTGTTTTAAGTCTTGTATAAAGTGAATTTTCAGTCATTCCTTAACGAATCGAATTCCTTTTTTCTTATTCCTTTTTTTTATTCCTTTTCCTTATTCCTTTCTTTCTTATACCTTTTTTTTTATTCCTTTGTGATTACTCCTTTTAGTGGATTCCTTTAATTTGATTCCTTTGATTTGATTCCTATGATTTGATTCCTTTGATTTGATTCCTTTGATTTGATTGCTTTGATTTGATTCCTTTGCATTGGTTCCTTTGATTTGATTCCGTTGATTTGAATCCGTTGATTTAATTCCGTTGATTTAATTCCGTTGATTTAATTCCGTTGATTTAATTTTGTTGATTTAATTTCGCTGATTTAATTCCGTTGATTTAATTTCATTGATTTAATTTCGTTGATTTAATTCCGTTGATTTAATTCAATTGATTAGCTCATCCCAAAGTTTTCTTTCGCCTTAATTATAACCAAATCCAACCTAGCGTTAATTTTAAAACATTTCGAATCATTCCGTAAGTAATTACGAAATTCGCAAACACAAAAACTTAGTTTCCATCCCCGTTTTTGTAACGATAAAATGAAAACTTGTATCGATATACACAATATAATAGGGTTTTGAGACGATTTGGGATTTTGTATGTTGTAAATATTAAGGATAATACACTCTCAATACAAACAGTTTATTTTGTAAATAGACCTGTGGACTGCATATTTATGAAGTTTGTATGTTGTTGTACAAAAAAGGTGGAATTATTATTATGATTATACCATTGTTTTTTTTTCGCGGGCGATCTCAGTAGGCGTTAATACGTTATGATAACCGTAAAATTAGTCGTATAAAGCGGACTAAGGCGTCTATTCGGTTCCTTTCGTTTGTTTTTCTAGGTAACTTGGATGTTTCGTGTCGCGTGTAGTTTGTCCACCACTTTGTGACAGCAAGCTGTAAATACACCGAGTTCAAACGGGAGTTCTTTTGTGTACAAGAGTGTTGGCAAACCTGATTTAAATGATAATCAAAATATACTTTGTATGTATTGCAATTTGTGTGTAGCCGTGAAATTGTTAATTTGTTTGTAAGAGAAATTGTTTTGGAGATATGAAAATAAATGTGTTTCTAGGAGGGTTTCTTTCGTTACGTCCGTTTACCTCTACTATTCACACTAATCCTTATAATATGTATTATCTTACCTTTCCATATTAGTCCCTGTCTTATAATAAAATATACCGGCAATTACAGGTTACTGTAATTTGTTAATACGTCATTATCGTTGGTCACGTCATATCAACAGTAAAAATTTGTCAGTATAGGCAACCAAGGTTACATACGTGCATACAGTATCTGATACGTTCTTATATATTTACCAAGTTTTCTTCTTACTAAATTTAGTTCTTACTAAATTTAGTTCTTACTAAATTTGGTTCTTACTAAATTTGATTCTTACTAAGTTTGGTTCTTACCAAGTTTAGTTCTTACAAAGAACGTCTATGGTTATTATAATAAAGTAATACTACTATCATTGAATAAGTAATCTTATAATAAAGTTAATATTAATTTAAATAATTAATATTCAAAAGTAAACAATACTAAAATTTCTTTCTAACGAAAGATATTTGCAGATGGAATTTATTCTTGATTAATTAATAATAATTAATTAATAATAATGAATCAATATAAAAATTAACCCTCCAAGGTCACAGTCCTACAAACTAGCAAGAAAGAGAAAAGTCGCAACACATTCACATGCAATAGCCAGGGGGTACAGCGAACCCCTTCCTCAAGACATACCTCTAGCTCGAACCGCAATCAAGCAAGCGGCGGCGTCACACCTGAATAACCTAAATAAAACAAACGAGTGCCGCACGGCCGCCCGAGATCCGGACTTCACCTGTTAACATTCAGTTACCTGTTGCGCGCTGAGCAGCTTGCAACGCCGTCGCAGCGCAACTGGCGAACTTTTCGCAGGAATTCGGGAAAATCGGGCGAAATTTCCGCGGATTTTCACTGAAAGTCTCCGCCAGGACGGCTGCTCGGTCCCCACACACCTCCCCCCACTCGCCCCTGTGCTTTTGTGCTGTTTTTGTGCCCTTTTCTTTGGATATCTAGTAGTCTATGGACGGCTCCGCGATTCGCCGTAAGTCATTTGTTTTTTTTTTTGGTTTGTTTTTATCGGGGATCGGGTTGCGTGGGTGATATGTTCTGTCTGTTCTTCGCTTGTTTGTATGTGTATCGAATCATTGTGAATAGGTGATTTTTAGTTTTTATTATTATTATTATTACTATTACTATTATGATTGATATTAATATTATTATTATTATGATTGATATTAATATTATTATTATGATTGATAATAATATTACAATTACAATGAGTAAGTATTAGTTCATTACTATTACTACTATGAATAAAGACTAATTAAAAAGATACAGTAAATCAAAACTACATTGATTGCCGCATGACAAAATACAGCGCTGACATTTTCTCCGTCCGCCGTTCACTTGTTATTGTCATTTCATGGCAATCTTGTTATTTCTGCGCTTAGAGTGCGATGCCCAATTTCGCGACAATCTCTGCACAAATTGCAGGCAAATACGAATATTCACGATTTGATTAGTTCCATTCACAATTGCCAGGCAGCGATTGTAGATTGTTTTGGAGCTGATTCTTTTGCCTATTGCCTTTATTGTTGTCTTCTTGCTTTTATTATTGTCTTCTTGCTTTTATTATTGTATTCTTGCTTTTATTATTGTCTTGTTGCTTTTATTATTGTCTTGTTGCTTTTATTATTGTCTTGTTGCCTTTATTATTGTCTTGTTGCCTTTCTTATTGCCCCGTTGCCTTTACTTGCCATTATTATTGCCTCACTGTCACGTCCATTTCCCTTTAACGGCGTCAATTGGCAATAAGCAGTTACGGCACGATTGTTGTTGTATTATTATGACAGTATTATGATTACAGATTTATTATTACTTTATTACTATTACTTTATTATTATTTCCGCACGCCGTACCAATTATAGGCGAGCTGAAAATGGCGGAAACGCCGTTTCCTGATTTTACTTTCATCTGGGAGGTGACAATTATTCTTGCCTAACTGTACAGTGTATAATGGCACTAATATACATATTCACGTTTCCTGTATTAAATTTCAATCAACGTAAAAAAGATTATTTTTATTATTATTATTATATACTTAACTGTCCATTGCCTTTTCTATCGGTTGCTCGATTTGTCCACTGCCCAAACCGTAACTTGTCATAGTTGTCACTTGTCAGCTGTCATTTGTCATACTTGTCACCTGTCACTTGTCATGTGTCACTTGTCATCTGTCACCTGTCATCTGTCACCTCTCATCTGTCACTTGTCATAGTCATCATTCATCTTTTCTTCTTTTTGAAAAAAATAAAGAAACATAACGCCAAAACAAACCGCTCTGAAGATATGCGCATACCAGTGCAATCGTAATACCAATAATTATTCGGCATTAACCTCAAAAAAAGTGCAATTTAAGTGTAGATATTAGATCGATCACCTCCGAGATTGCCATTTCGCAGAAAACCAGTTCTATCCCGCAGCCGCGGTGATTACTGTTGTTCATCAAAAGGAATAAACAATTGCATCACTATCTGCTCATCTCGGAACCAGAGCCGCCTGCCGCTTTTTGCGCGACCCGGAAGCATAGCCACCTATCATCGGTGAAAATAGAATTTTTTCATAACCTCTACCACATCTTTCCTTCTTCGTCTTCTTCTTGAGATCTTCTTCTTCGTCTTCTTCTTGAGGTCTTCTTCTTGAGGTCTCTTTCTTGAGGTATTCTTCGTCTTCTTTTTGAGGTCTACTTCTTCTTGAGGTCTTCTTCTTCGTCTTCTTCTTGAGGTCTTCTTCTTCAACGTCTTCTTCGTCTTCTTCTTGAGGTCTTCTTCTTCTTCGTCTTCTTCTTGAGGTCTTCTTCTTCTTAGTCTTCTTCTTGAGGTCTTCTTTTTCTTGGTCGCAATCTGCGCCTCGCCTGCGCTTCAGGATGAGCCGCGGTGATCTCAGCGTTGGACGAGAAAAAACAGAAAGGGAAAGGAGTTTTGCAAGATCATATTTATTGCTCGCCAATCCTCTTGTTCTTACTTCACCTTTTAACGCTAAGCGATGCTGTGTAAATGCCTAGCGTTTCGACAAAATGACGTTCAGATCTCTGGCTGTTCGAAGAACGGGTGCTGCCAACGTTAAATGTCAACTGTCTTATATCAATTACCAACTATAAATTACGAACTATAAATTACCAACTATGGAGGGCCAACTGACAACTACCAACTTTTGTTTGGCAACTGTCATACGTCAACTAGCTACTGTAAACTACCAACCATCATACGTCAACTGTCAAATGTCAACGTGAGCAGTCAATGTCACAGCTCGAATCGCATTATAATGCACTTCTCGATTATTATACAAACCAAGCCGTTCTCATTAAAACCATTCCTCGTTTATCAAGTATGTAGGCGACAGGAATAATTACAAGTCGCATATGTAACTCGTTCAATCCACAATTGTCGCATTTGTAGCGCTAATCCGACAGGACGGGTCGTCCTGAATTAATCTCGCCGCCATCTTGGACAGATTTGTGGTCCCCACAATTCTTCTAAAGATGAATGGATCGTAACGTGTGTAAAGAACTTTAGCGTGTGGTAGTCTTTTGTTTCTCTTGGACTACATTTTATTCCTAATAAGTTGAAGTAACGAGCTGATAAGCAGAAAGAGACAGCATAATCACATAAATTGCCTCGTGTGAAACTGCGACTTGACACCTACTTTCGTTATATGTATATGGTTTTCTGTTTATGTATAGTGTAGGTATATTTAAATACGCATATATACATAGACACATAAACACAAACATATAAACACATATATATATAAACACATACATATATAAAAACACTTATGCACATAAATACGTGCATATGTACATATACATAAAAACTTATATATGTATACAAATAAACGTGGGCAACAGAATATTTTCGTATAAACAAATTAAATTCTACATAAGAGAAATTTGAATAAACACCATTTGAATAATTGAAAATTTAATGACGATAATTAATTAGCATGATGATTTTTTTGTTCATTTTTACGAGTGAAAGTGAGCGCGGCAAAAACAAATGCAAATAGACGTCAAAGGAGGAACAAGGTTAAGTTTGGTGTATCTTTCATTCCAGTTTAGTTTTTTTAGATTAGGTTTAAGTTTTAACCTCATTTGTTAGGTTATTTTATTCATTGCCAGTTTGATTATTTTAGGTTATATTTGAGATAGGTTAGGTTGAGATAGGTTAGGTTAAGATAGGTTAGGTTGAGATAGGTTAGCTTGAGATAGGTTAGCTTGAGATAGGTTAACTTGAGATAGGTTAGCTTGAGAGAGGTTAAATATAAGTTAAACTCAGATAATGTCTAAATGAACATAGCTTCCACTTAATAAAAGTTATGTCAACCTAACCTCAAAACTTGCAAGAAATTAATTCGCCGATTCTGAGCCGCGACACGCTCCTCGCATCCGAACAATTAACCAGGACAACAAAGCACTTAAGCTATTATGAAGCCTGCAGGTAAACAACTCCGAAACGACATTTTAATCTCCGTAATTTAACAATAAGGAATAGATGTTCACTTTATTTGATAATAGATGTTCACTTGTTATTAAATTTTTGGTCGATGGGCACTTGATTATGTCATTGTCGTCATTAATGCGGGCCATTATGCAGCGTTACATCATTGACAACTTTATCGTTCTGTCGCCGCCTACTGGTAATTATGTTCATGCTCATTAATATTTAAAGCAGGGGCGAATCAATGCGGGTTTAAAACGTCAGAACTTGACTAATTAAGATGACATAACTGTCCTTTGACGACTTCTTCCGGCATTAGCAAATATGTACATTAATAGATAACTGATTTTGACTGATAAGTGACGTTGACAGATAAGTGACGTTGACAGATAAGTGACGTTGACAGATAAGTGACGTTGACAGATAAGTGACGTACATGCGTGACGTCTCCGAATTTGACATTGACAGTTCGCCATTGACAACCTAACCTCAAATTCTTGTCTCTCAAGGGCGAAAGAGATTAAGAGAGATTAAGTCTCTCAAATGAAGTTAACCCATTAATACAACGACCGATTAAATCTCGGCAAGACTTTGCAGCGGCCGAGTTGAATGCATCCTTGACCGTTTTAGCGCAGATATCTGTGGTTTTAGCGATTGAATTCGACCAGCGGCGGCTGAAAATGATATAATTCCGAGCAGAAACAAGGAGCCTGGACATATTTCCCAACGCGCCATGTATCATTAACTTCGAAATAATTTATGGGTACGAGGTTCTTACGTGGCCATTGTTGGACCAATTATTAAATTTAATTATTGCATCTTGCTCCAATAAATTCTACTGAATCTTGCTCAATTGTATTGTGAGCTGGCCGCGAGAATAAGGTTGAAAGTAAGTAAATTGTTGCGCTTTCTTATATAAAAAGGGGAGTCATATCTCCTGCTCAATTAGTGTGCAATTTCATTGGTGCAAAAGTATGAAGGCATAAGATAATACAAATAACTGACAGATTTGACGTTGACAGCGATGAAATGACAGCTTTGGAAATGACAGTTTTTAAATGACAGCTTTGAAATGACAGTTTTTAAATGACAGCTTTGAAATGACAGTTTTTAAATGACAGCTTTTAAATGACAGCTCTTAAATGACAGCTTTAAAATAACAGTTTTTAAATGACAGCTTTGAAAAGACAGTTTTTAAATGACAGCTTTGAAATGACAGTTTTTAAATGACAGCTTTGAAATGACAGTTTTTAAATGACAGCTTTTAAATGACAGCTTTTAAATGACAGTTTTTAAATGACAGTTTTTAAATGACAGCTTTGAAATGACAGTTTTTAAATGACAGCTTTTAAATGACAGTTTTTAAATGACAGCTTTTAAATGACAGCTTTGAAATGACAGTTTTTAAATAACAGCTTTTAAATGACAGTTTTTAAATGACAGCTTTTAAATGACAGCTTTGAAAACGACAACATTGAAAAAGACAGCCATGAACTGTCAACTCAGAAAATAACAGATTTAATACCGCCAAATTTAAACGAATCCCATCGGTTAATGACGTAATTAAAACGGAACTTGTGAATATCGCGACGCCCAGGTTGAAAGGCCATCAGTCAATGATTCCTCGGGATTCTTTTTGCTGAGACCAATTATTTTAAAATAAACTAACGTTACTTAATGACCCCGTCATTACGAAAGCGATGAAGACCCGAAGGCCCGTCCGCTTGTCGTTTGTTTTTTCCAGGGCCTCTTGATTTTCTGTACAATACACCCATTTTTTCTCGCCAAATGCCAACTAGTTGACGTAACGCTCAAGCGATTTGATTCATTTCTTCATCTCATCCGCATCTTAGGTTGCCAACAAGATGTACGTTATTTATTTCATTATTTATTCAAATATTTATTTAACCATTTGTTTATTTATATATTTATTTATAAATATTTTTATATATTTATATTTATTATAAATATTTGTATATTCTTGGACTTATAATTATAAATATTTTTTATAATCTTGGGTTTATAGTCCTTATTTTATAAAATTAAATGCACTTTTCCTTATTTAATTTTGTTGAGTATATTAGCAAGAAATTTAGAGAGTTTAAATGAAGGTGATTGTATACAGCTAGTGATGGGACGGAGAGGGTTGTCTTTTTTATGTGTTTTAGGAAGTCCATAAATTCGGGGTGGGTGTGAATTATGTTTTGAGTTGACTAGTAGTGGTGGGGTCTAGGACACCGCTCTTTTTTAATTTGTCAATAAAATAATTTATTCTGTTTTGAATCTTATTAGTTGGGTCATTGTTTATATAAAATAAGGACTATAAACCCAAGATTATAAAAAATATTTATATTTATTAATAATTTATTTACATATTTATTCACGTACTTGATCTACGAAGGACAACAAGCATGAAGAGGTGAGGCCATTTTGTTCAAAGAACGCGCTGCCAACTGTCAGTGACAGTTCGCAATTTGACGTTTAGCAAAAAATTAGGTTATGCGCATAGGCGTTAAGTTAGCGTTGTGCAAATGTCAACGCCAACTTGCGTACTTAGCTCATTGTTCGCATGGCGCTGAAGCAAGCAGGAGTACCAACTGAAAAATGGTGTAACAATAAAAGTCTTAACAATAAAAGTCTTAACAATAAAAGTTTTAACAATAAAAGTCTTAATAATAAGAGTTCTAATAATAAGAGTTCAAATAATAAGAGTTTTAATAATAGAGTTTTAATAATAAGAGTTTTAATAATAGAGTTTTAATAATAAGAGTTCTAATAATAGAGTTTTAATAATAAGAGTTGTAATAATAAGATTTGTAATATGAAGAGTTTTAATAACAATCTTTTCCTCGTCTATTAGACCGCGGCTGACGCTAGGTAATCACACGTTATGTAGGATCTGGCTGCCTACAATGTTGAGAAGAGATTTCGCTTCGTAACATACTTGCGCCGATGTGGGTCATATTAAATGAAACCGAAGAAAATTACGAGGGCCCATTGTTTCTGGCCGAACGCGGCTAGATTTATTTGTAAATATTCGATGGGAATTAAGACGTGTAATTATGTAGGTGCATTAAGATGGGTGCGCGAGATAACCGCTTGAATATACGTACGAGCAAGAAATTCAATATCTTCCACTGATGGATACCAGAACTTCGTTTAATGTGTTGTGATATTTAATCGCAATTTTGAGTAATCGGTGATAATATAAACATCATCTGTCGAAGTCAGTTGTCAACGTCACCTGTCAAAGTCACTTGTCAACGTCACCTGTCAACGTCATTTGTCAACGTCACCTGTCAAAGTCACTTGTCAACGTCACCTGTCAACGTCATTTGTCAAAGTCACTTGTCAACGTCATCTGTCAACCTCAAAATCAGCCGCAAAGCGAAAATGAACCGATTATTACGTAAAATGCTACAGAAACGCGATTACGAAAGAGCATGCAACCGAATTTCTGAACGGCTAAATATCCTTACAGCGAAATATCGTTACAGCAAAATACGGTTACAGCGAAATATCGTTGCAGGTACATTTATTTTCTCGCCGCGTAGACCGCGAGTGTTTCACAACGAACGCTTTACTCATTGTTATTAATTTAATCATTGGTAACCTTAATACCTATATCCCATTCTGCAGCGAGAACACTTTCACGATATCAAAAATGACACTCGAGAAGCAAAAAAGGTTTCCAATTGGCCGGCGGCGTCCTTCGGCGCTGTCGCGGTTAAAGGTGAAGCAGGAAGGCCCAGCAGAAGGAAAAACTCTCTCGATTCGATCCAAACGGTGATATAATTGGAAACCGCTCTTTTTCGAGGCCAATGCATCGGAATCTAGACGGCTGTGCCGCCTCCTACTGGCCGAACAGATTCTGTTTGCAGACATTCTGTTTGCAGACAAACTATCTGCGAGTGGGTACGGTAGAATATGCCAGGGTCGCGAACTTATGCTAATTTCGCGTTCGAAAACATTTTCACTCGAACGGGTCGACATAGAAATTGTTTGGAACCGCTTTTCATTTTGTTTGTTTAGGGACTTTTCTGTTTGGTAAGTAGGACGTTGGCGGATTGGAGGTTGACATTTGAGGTTAAGAGATTTGATGTTGGCAGCTATGACATTCGCAGATTAGACGTTGACATTCACAGATTAGACGTTGACATTTGAGGTTAACAGATTTGATGTTGGCAACTATGACATTCACAGATTAGACGTTGAAATTTGAAGTTAAGGGATTTGATGTTGGCAGCTATGACGTTCACAGATTAGACGTTGACATTCCCAGATTAGATGTTGACATTCACAGATTAAACGTTGACATTTGAGGTTAACAGATTTGATATTAGCAGCTGTGACGCAAACAGGTATGAAGTTGGCAGCTGTGACGCAGACAGATATGAAGTTGGCAGCTGTGACGCAGACAGGTATGAAGTTGGCAGCTGTGACGCAGACAGGTATGAAGTTGGCAGCTGTGACGTTGACATTTGAGGTTAGTAAATTTGATGTTGGCACCTGTGACATTGACAGCTACGATATTGATAGCGTTGAACATGACAGAAGTGTCATTCAGAAGCGTACAACAATGAAAGTAATTACTTCTTACCTCTACATTTTAATTGTTGGAAAGGCTATTAACCACTAATTCAATTCATAGAAATATTTATCCGAAGTAGGCGTACCAACCTGCAGCTGAATAGGCAATAAACCGCGGTGTGAATTTTTCCCCAACAATGCAGCAGATGTCGGACGGATCTGTGTCACCGGGCATTAACTCATTCTCAAGAATGAACGGAACCTTCGGCGATATGTTTTGTTTTGCAACTTCCACGGCAGCCGCGATGGAGCCCATCAATTATCCATCATCGGCCCGCTTGCGAAACGTTTGTCAATCGGGACGCACCATCGCCGCTAACCGCTAATGCCACTTCTTGTCGTCCTTCGAGCCGTTGATATTCAAATTCCTATCTCTGCTTTACATAAGACCACTCGAGAAGTATGTGAGCACATAAGACCACTTATTAAGTATGTGAGCATTGAACGAAGAACGCTGTGGAGGCAAAGGCAAGTCAAGGTTCCCTTGCTTTTGGGTTTGTTACTAGTTTCTGTCACTTGTCAATGTCACCTGTCAACGTCATTTGCGAATGTCAGCTGTCAACGTCAGCTGTCAACGTCAGCTGTCAATGTCAGCTGTCAACGTCACTTGTCAACGTCACCTGTCAACGTCACCTGTCAACGTCATTTGTGAATATTATCTGTCAACGTCATCTGCGAATGTCACCTGTCAAGTTCACGTGTATAATTTAGTAATCGACGAAAATTCGGCTCGATTAGTTTCACTCTTCATCGCACCTATTACGCAGCATTGTGGCCAAATGCAGCGTTCAACGGTCTTAACGGTCCTCTTTATTTATGCCTGAAAATGTCCGTCCGAGGAGCAAGGAACTGTGAGATAAGCTGGAAGCATTAAAGCCCAATGTATAGCTATGCTAATCGGCAGCACTTTGCGCGTTTATTTTGATGTCCGGCTGTCAGAGAGCGCTGAGCATCGCCCGCAATCTTCCTATCCCGTTTCCCCCCGCAGAGATGAAGGAAGATACCAGAGGTAACTGTTGATGTTGTGAGATGAAATTTATGGATCACATACGTATGGAAATGGGGGCCTTAATTAGCCGTAACCTTGAGCAGGGCGTAAATAAGGCCTACGCCAACTTCTGTTAGCTTTGTTCTGTTAAACGTCCGTTTATGACAGTTAAAGTCCATTTATGACAGTTAAAGTCCATTTATGACAGTTAAAGTCCGTTTATGACAGTTAAAATCCATTTATGACAGTTACAAGTCCATTAATGACAGTTAAAGTCCATTTATGACAGTTAAAGTCCATTTATGACAGTTAAAGTCCATTTATGACAGTCGGCCGTCCAGTTATGACAGTTAAACACAATTTGTGACAGTTAAACGTCAATTTCTGACGTATGTTTGACAGACGAGTTTCTAAACGTCAGTCAGTGACATACGTTTGACAGATGACTTTCTTCAGTTACCTAACCTAATGACAATACGTCTCAAATTGCGCGCAATTGGTTTTCAAACAATTTCGTACCTCGGATTCCATTTTGTGATAACTTAGACTTGTTGTGTTCCTTTAAATGCGGGAATTTGGCAAAAATCTCGAAAATTTCTCCGGGTATGCGCCTAAACGAACACATGCATATGGAAACATAACCTATATTGCCTATAGTGCGTAGTTTAGCAACGCCTCCTTGATGATAAGATATACCGTACGGCGCAATTATCCTCTGGAAAACGCAAAAAAATATAATTACCATAATTGCAGGTGTAATTTGTATTTAAAGCGGCGAGTCGGCTGAAAAAAGGAGACATTCCCATTGGCAATTAAAAATGCCCGCGTCTATTACAGTTAGATGCTGTTAGTGTCGTTAAATTGCGGCCGTAAAACCAGCTCGGATAAATAATTAAATATTAGGTAATCTCGCTTAGGTATCCCAGATTTGAAAACGTTATTCGTTTGTTTTTTTTTGTTTATTCGTTTCTTTATTCGTTTGCTTATTCATTTGTTTATTCGTTTGCTTATTCGTTTGTTTATTCGTTTGCTTATTCGTTTGTTTATTGGTTTGTTCATTCATTTGTTTATTCGTTTGTTTATTCGTTTGTTTATTCGTTTGTTCATTCGTTTGTTTATTCGTTTGTTCATTGGTTTGTTTATTCGTTTGTTTATTCGTTTGTTTATTCGTTTGTTCATTCGTTTGTTATTCGTTTGTTTCTTTATTCGTTTGTTCATTCGTTTGTTCATTCGTTTGTTTATTCGTTTGTTCATTCGTTTGCTATTCGTTTGTTTCTTTATTCGTTTGTTCATTCGTTTGTTCATTCGTTTGTTCATTCGTTTGTTTATTCGTTTGTTATTCGTTTGTTTCTTTATTCGTTTGTTCATTCGTTTGTTCATTCGTTTGTTTATTCGTTTGTTCATTCGTTTGTTCATTCGTTTGTTTATTCGTTTGTTCATTCGTTTGTTCATTCGTTTGTTTATTCGTTTGTTTCTTTATTCGTTTGTTAGTTTGCTTATAAAAGGCAGAATCGGTCCATGGCTAAGTCGATTCCCTCTCGTGACGTGTCGGAACAATTTCACAGCCTACTTTTACCAGTTTGTGTAAGTCATTTCAGCGGCTCTGCTATAATTTTATAGAGCTATAGAGCAATAAACGTATGCACATGAGCGCAATTAAGTTTAAACGGCCAGGAGAACTAGTTGGATTGCTTCGCGCTCGAAAGCCTGATAAAGAAATAAATAATTCAAAACGAACAAAAAACGAACGTTCCTCGTGTGGTAAAATTCATTTCCGGCGGCGCTCATCTAGAGTGCTTGGATTTGTGTTTCTTAGGAACTTGAGATGAGGCAAAGTTTATATTTTTTTAGTATGAGATGTATTCATATATATCCTTATATGTATATATATATATATATATATATATATATATATAATATTGTATAAAAATCTATATAAAATTGCAAGAGACTGACCGATAATAATAATCGCGAAATCTCCGAAATGACTGCATTGAAGCTCTTTTCCATGAGATACTTCTTATTTAGATTGTATCGTAAACTTTCTATGTCAACGGGCATAGCCCTAAGATATATTACTATCGTGGAAAACTGGAACAAGCAATAAAACTCATTGATTGCTTCGGTTCGTATAAATTAAAAGAATTAAATACAGAATGAATTAAATACAAAATGAATAAAACTCCATTTTCATCGACTGTGGAAATGTTCTCACACTTTTCCGCAAGCACACCCTAATTATCTGTTTGTCCATAAATAAACGTGCCAGCTCGCGAGAGGTAGCATCATAATAGCAATATTAGAAAAGAGCTGAGATAAAGCCGTAAACGAACGCTGAATCTGAAGCGTTTAATTAAATAGGTATGTAGGTTTTAGGTTAGGTGGAATATGAAATTTGCATATTTCAAATGCGTCTGCCGCGGCGTGCGTGCGCGAAATCATGGCCAACCTAGCTCTCTAGCCGGAGAAACAATTGACGGTTTGACAGGCCGAGAAACAGGGAAACCGTCCCAGTCATTTGCGGTATGCGCAAAATTATACGAAAAAAAGATGTTGTGTAACAGGTTCATCATCTTCGTCGGCTAACTGTTTTGATTTTTGTGTTACATATTCATGTTTTCTCGCTTGAATGCACTCTAGATATCTGTCAGCGACTGTAGACGATACAGGATAGAAGATAGATAATAGAAAATAGACGATAGAGGATAGAAGATAGATAATAGAAAATAGACGATAGAGGATAGAAGATAAATAATAGAAAATAGACGATAGAGGATAGACAATAGAAAATAGACGATAGAGGATAGACGATAGAGGATAGACGATAGAGGATAGACGATAGAGGATAGGCGATAGAATAAGGGAAGGGTACGGGACGAGATTTGTTTCTTTATTAAATGTTTGAAATTAAAAATTAGCGGAAGCGTTCCCGCAACAACAGAACCGAGTTTATTCGATTAATCCTAACGTTTCTCATCAGCGATTGTGCGCGCACAGATAACGTTATTATGTAACATCACAATGGCCTGGAATGGCTACGGCACTAATTAAGGCGATCCCCGCGATATTTCAGCGAGCGCTAGATGCCAATTAGCGAAAAAATTCACACAATTCATTGGTGGCAACAATGGAATCGCGACTGCTCGGGCGCAGCCTCCTGGATCGCACTTCATTTTGGTCTCTTCTTTTCTACTTTGTTTCTTTTCAACTTTTCTTCTTTGTTTCTTTTCAACTTTTCTTCTTTGTTTCTTTTCAACTTTTCTTCTTTGTTTCTTTTCAACTTTTCTTCTGTGTTTCTTTTCAACTTTTCTTCTTTATTTCTTTTCTTTTCTTCTTCGTTAATTCCTCAACGTTAAGATTCGACCAAATACGGATCTAAGAGTGTAAGTTCGTGCTCTTGAGGAACACTGACCAGAAGAGGCCCACGTCATCGATCAAGAGTGCCATGACCGCACCGGTGCACGTCTCCCCTCGCCTTCGCGATTCTAGTACACATTAGTGACAAATAGAAGGCGAAAAAAAAATAATAAAAGGCGAGTCACCTGCCGCTTGTGCATCTAGCAGGCCTAGGCTTAGAACCTGTATTACATTGCGATTTAATGGCCGCCTTCGTTTTTATCGGGAGAAAACCTATGCCAGGCTCGTGTTCCATTATGCGCGAGTAATTGCATATTAATATCTATCCGCGAGAGGATCGCGGCAGGCTGTGGCCGTATGGGATGCTATTAGGCGGGTAAAAAGTCACGTTGCGATCGCGGCTGGCCGTAAGAGGCTCGTTATGCAACCATTAATCTTTAATGGATCATGTGATATGAATGTTCTTATGTAGGTATGCATATTTGGAATACATATTCCTATGTACCTACATAATATAATATAATATAATAATATAATATAACAATATAATATAATAATATAGTATAATAATATAATATAATATAATATAATAATATAATATAATATAATAATATAATATAATATAATAATATAATATAATATAATATAATAACATAATATAATAATATAATACATGCGATAATGTAATATATGTAATGCCCTAGGTTAATCGTCTTTCGTAGATAGGACCCGTATTTTACGTTGTGTTGTAGTGGCTGAAAGTTCGCGCATAAAGTGATGCGCCGAAATTTAGGAAAGTCTTGAAGGAAGTTTTTTACCAATTTTTTACAATCTTCATTAAGGTGATGAACCAAAATTAAGGATGCTAATTTTGGGGAAAATTACAGTAAATCACGACTGGTAGAGATGCGGCAATTAGTGATGCAGAAATCCGGCTCGCTTTGCATATTTGATGGTATTAATTAACATTGGTTGCGAATAAATATTGCTGGCCAAAAATATTAGTGACGAATAAATGTTACTGACGAATAAATGTTACTGACGAATAAGTGTTATTGACGAATAAATTACGAAACGGATATTTATACAACAATTATCGATATTTTTACAGTTTCCTTGATATTTTGTGATTTTGTGCTTAGTAGCCAAGGTCTTTATTACTTCTCGTTCACATTTTCGATTTTCGTTCACATCTTCGATTCTCGTTCATATCTTCGATTCTCGTTCGCATCTTCGATTCTCGATCACATCTTCGATTCTCGTTCACATCTTCGATTCTCGTTCACATCTTCGATTCTCGTTCATATCTTCGATTCTCGTTCACATCTTCGATTCTCAGTAACATCTTCGATTGTCTCTAACATCTTCGATTGTCTCTAACATCTTCAGTTCTAGCTATCATCTTCGGTTCTCGCTAACATTTTCGGAAGATTAAAACTATAAGTTCTCGCCAACACATTCGGCTAATCTCCATATGGACGTTCACCTATTAACGCGAAAATTACACCAATTACCAACAATCATATCACTTTTTTATGGCGCTGCTGGCCTGTCGGGACTTTCTAAAATTCGCCTTCTTCTCTCGAGACGGTCTGCCGAACTCATCATCATAACGCTCGTCAGACACCCGGTTGCGAGTTTACTTTCATCAAATTGATTTCATCCTAGTGGTCCATAGAGATGGTTCATTGCAATGATAACTTCGCAATGATACCTTCGCAATGATCCCATCTCATTGATCCAATCTCATTGATCCCATCTCATTGATTCAATCTCATTTGATTCCATCCAATTGAATCAATCCCATTGGTACCATCGCGTTGATCTGATCCCATCGTCGTTACCCCACCGATCGTCCTTTGTTCTGTTTTTCTCAGCCATCGCGATTAAACCATGCACGCCGCCTAGGTCCAATAGAATCAAAATTAGTCCGAGCTCGTGAAAGTCTTCACATAGAACATTCTTCATATCGATGTCTTTGCGGAACAAATCTCAGCGTGACTCTGCCTCGAAGTCGCAATCAAACTCGTATGTACAACAACGAGATCGTTTATAAGAGTTTATAAGAACGTTTATATCACCGTTTATAAGACCGTTTATAAGACCGTTTATAAGACCGTTTATAAGACCGCTTATAAGACTGTTTATAAGACCGTTTATAAGACCGTTTATAAGACCGCTTATAAGACTGTTTATAAGACCGTTTATAAGACCGTTTATAAGACTGTTCATAAGACCGTTGATAAGACCGCTTATAAGACTGTTTATAAGACCGTTTATAAGACTGTTCATAAGACCGTTTATAAGACCGTTTATAAGAGTTTATAAGACCGTTTAAAAGAGTTTATAAGATCGTTTATAAGTGTCTTGAACTCTTCGGTTTGGACCTGACACCCGTTAGGTGCACTTACTTTCCTTGTGTCCCGGCCCGCAGCAATTTCGGCAATAAAAACCAAAGTTTAGCGGAACTCTCTCCGCGTCGGATTTACGAATCCTACGAGATTTACGAGATGTACGGAAACGTTTTTTTGCGAGATGATAACGTTTCAAGCAAAATTTACGGCTTATTCGCACATTAGTGGCTTGTTCTCAATTTGGTGGGTTATTCTCACTTTGGTGGCTTATTCTCACTCCAGTGGCTTATTCTCACTTTGGTGGGTTATTCTCACTTTGGTGGGTTATTCTCACTCCAGTGGCTTATTCTCACTCCAGTGGCTTATTCTCACTTTGGTGGCTTATTCTCACTTTGCTAGCTTATTCTCATTCTGATGACTTATTAACACTTTGGTGGCTTATTAACACTTTGGCTGCTAATAGACCATCTGGCGCTCGGCGCGTTAATAAGGCATAAATCAAGCAAGCTGTTAACCTCTTCTTCTTCTCCTGTTGCAGGCAGAGTGTGAAGACTCCTCCGGATGCGCCTCAAACGACGACGACCTCTTCTCCTTCAGCAATACGGATTCTTCGGCAATTAGCGGTGGTCGGCTCGCGGTGAAAAGTGAAAACTACCATTTAATAAGTGCCATAACGCGCGCGCCCCAGACCGTAAAAAACGATCGAGTTGTTTGTTTGAGCAATTAATACCTCGTTAATTAGCTAATTAAGCAATAAAAGGAGACGAGCGTTAAATTACGGGGGATTACGTCGTGAAGATTTGGGGAAATGCTATAGAAGATTTAGCTTTGAAGATGGCGCTGAAGCTGAGGAAGGATATCAAGAAGTCCTCGTATTACGTTTGGTTCCTCGGGGCTAAAGAATCTAAGGGGTTACGAGGACAGGAGTTTATTTTGCCCGTGATTCAACATCTTGAGGAACGGGAGAAAGATGTTGAGCCGTTTAAGGTAACTCTGCAGGTGTCCCACAAGGGGCTGAAGATCGTGCAGAATGTGGTGGCGCAGCCGAGTAAGACTTCGAAGCCGAAGAACGAGACCATAAAACACTTCATCCCGCACAACACGATCACTTGCGTTTACCAGCAAGAGGACGTCGTGGCTTGCATTTTGCTGCTGTTTAACCCGGTGACCAAGTGTCCTCTACATGTCCACTGCTACCGCTGCGACAGCTTGGAGACCGCCAATTTGCTCAAGCAGCAGTTGCAGACTTTGGTGGACAGACCTGAGAACCAGAAGAAGTATGGGGAGATTGAGAATCGACTCAAGAGCCCTAAGGAGACGAAGAAGTTCGATTCTTCTCTGGGGAGCGACACGGGGACGTCCACCAGGGAGAGTGAGTCCAGTGAAGAAAGGTAAGAGTACCTACTGGTAGGTTCTATCCTCTTAAGTTCTAACTTCTTAGGGTCCAACCACTTAGTTTCCAACTTCTTAGGTTTCAACTTCTTAGGTTCCTACTTCTTAGGTTCCTACTTTTTAGGTTCCTACTTTTTAGGTTCCAACTTCTTAGGTTCCTACTTTTTAGGTTCCAACTTCTTAGGTTCATACTTTTTAGGTTCCAACTTCTTAGGTTCCATTTTCTTAAGTTACACATTGAAGATATTGATCAATACGCTTTCTTCATCTCCTTTTCGTTTGGTCTTGTAGGTTTCCCACAGGAGACAACAGAGTGCCAACTTTGTACGACTCAGTAGCGGCGGAGCTTCGAGCAAAACTAGGCAAAAACGACGTCCCAATTCTCTTACCTCCAAGAGACTACGACACCGTCCATAGGCAGAAAGGTAACCTCACAGGAATCGAGCTGAGGAGGTGCCTAAACGCCAACATAGTAGGCCAGAACGCGAAGACTGCCAGAAGAATCGAAAGCAGTGGAGGAAGCTCAGGGATCGGTTCTGACCATCCTCCGTCTCCAGACTCCCCTGACGCCACCACAGAGAGCAGGTTCAACACTCTGGACAACCAGAGCAGCAGCGGTAAGTGTTCTTGCAAATCTGCAATTTTCCCATCTGCAGCATGCGCGTAGCCGACTGCTTTTGACCGAGGTAGCTGTCTGGACGAAGAATTGGAAGATTGTCTCTCTGGTGGCCATATGTTCGAGAATTCGTAACCGGTGACTATTATGTTAGGAACTCATTATCTGAGCGATTACAAGGTGTAACAGTACGGTAAGGTGAAGGCTATTGATGGATTGAGCTTGGATGATGGTTGGATCAAGTCGTGCCGAGGTTTTATAGTGGCACCCTCAGTTAAAATATACATCCAATGTATATATATATATATATATATATATATATATATATATATATATATATATATATATACATATACATATATACTGTAACGGAACCGGAATTTGGGGG
>JAWQRP010000335.1:0-31069 GCA_033557875.1 Quadriops clusia
CTTTAGGTGCTGAGTAAATCCTGCAAGTTTTATTGTTCTAAGTTTGTTAATAACCCTGTAATTTAAGTGGGCCTTCTTAGCTGGACCACCCTGTATATAATATTATATATATATATATATATATAATATTATATATATATAATATTATATATATATATATATAATATTAATAGATAAAATTATACATAAGTGAATCAAAACAATAAGCTTGAAGCTTGATCGTCGAGAAAGAACAAAGTCGAGGGGAAATTTTAATAAGGTTAATTCTTAATCATCGCAGGTTGTTGAACAAAGAGCCCTAACGATCCTTTTCCACTCGTTACGAAAGCCTGTAGGGCACGTATTCGATGCTTTCGGCAAAATTTCCCGAGCTTAATGTGTTTCCATCCATTTCAATCATCACTCTTACTTT
The DNA here is from genome assembly GCA_033557875.1 of Quadriops clusia. Lineage (NCBI taxonomy): Eukaryota > Metazoa > Arthropoda > Insecta > Coleoptera > Hydrophilidae > Quadriops > Quadriops clusia. The sequence continues at coordinate 413 of JAWQRP010000335.1, forward strand.
ATTAATTGTCACGTTTCAAGTTTAACGCCTTCATTTGCAAAAATGTCCGACAGCCAGAAGTTGTTTTCGACAATCACGAAGGCGAGTAAAATAGACGAGCAAAATAACGAGTTAAAAAACATATTTAAAAAAAAACGTGTAAAAAACGAGTAAAAAAACGAGTAAAAAATGAGTAAAAAAACAAGTAAAAAAACCAGTAAAAAACGAGTAAAAAAACGAGTAAAAAACCGAGTAAAAAAACGAGTTAAAAACCCGAGTAAAAAAACGGGTAAAAAAACGAGTAAAAAAAACGGGTAAAAAACCAAGTATAAAAAGAGTAAAAAATGAGTAAAAAACGAGTAAAAAATGCGTAAAAAAACGAGTAAAAAAATGAGTAAAAAACGAGTAAAAAAACGAGTAAAAAACTAATAAAAACTAATAAAAACTGACAAAAACAAATCTAAGACTTTGTGCAATTCCAGGATTATGAGCACAGAGGAAAATTCCCCAAGCTGTAAACGCCAAAAATAGGAGAACTAATTATTATTTTAATTTTACAATATTGCAGCGGAACAAAAACAGAGCAAAATAATTATGGAATGACCGTTCGAGCTGTCAGTGCAGCGCTGAGCAAATGTAAACCAGGGAATTAGTGGACGATGAAGGAAATGAGGCAAATGGGTCCATGTTTCGCAAACGCGGAAAATTGCATTTAACTCCTTCGCACTTTATGGGGCCGTGTCTTTTCGTTTCATTTTCTCTCCTCCGAGAGCTCGCCAAATAAATCTAATCTAATTCCATTCGGAAAAATCCAGGCCAACACAATAGAAGACGTGTAAACGAATCTAATCGCTTCATCCGTAAACAACGGTTTTTCCGACCTGGACATGGTTTATTGGGGAAATTGTTTTTCCAATTAAGGAACTAAAACTTATTTACCATCGTCTATCCTATGAGAGACAGTTGTGAGAGAACCAATGAGAGACACCTACGAGAGACACCACCTATGAGAGAACCAATGAGAGACACCTATGAGAGAGACAGTTGTGAGAGATACCTATGAGAGAGACGCCTATAAGAGAGACACCTATGAGAGATACTTATGAGAGACACCTATGAGAGAAACAGTTGTGAGAGACACCTATGAGAGAACCAATGAGAGACACCTATGAGAGACAAAACCTATAAGAGAACCAATGAAAGGCACCTATGAGAGAGACAGTTGTGAGAGACACCTATGAGAGACAAAAACCTATGAGTGACATAACCTATGAGAGAACCAATGAGAGGCACCTATGAGAGAGACAGTTGTGAGAGACCTATGAGAGAGACAGTTGTGAGAGACACCTATGAGAGACAAAACCTATGAGAGACATAAGCTATGAGAGACACCTATGAGAGAGACAGTTGTGAGAGACCTATGAGAGAGACAGTTGTGAGAGACACATATGAGACACATCTATGAGAGAACAGAACAAAAAATAGTGAATTTATTCCAAAATTACCAACAAATAAAACTTTTATCTCTGACCTGCAGCCCTACAACCCTCGAATCGCCGAGTTTTGATTAAACAATAAACAATTTGTTATCGGCAAATTGGGGACAAATAGCTCCCATGTCTAATCAAATCGCCAAAATATGGCCCCATTATTTGACCCGAACATTGCGGCACTAATAGTGCAAGCCATCAATTCAACGCGAACTTTCAATTAACAATTCAAACAATAAAAGTCAATATAGGTTAAAAGCATCGGGTTATTCATCGCCAATAGGGCTACGAAATTGCAAATTTCGTGCGAATTTGATTTAGTAGTCGCCATAGGTGTTCAAGTAATAAAATGAAATTATTATAAGTAAATTATTAATGAATTACTCATTATAAAAAAAGATAATAAGAAGTGCCTACATATATTATATCGATTGAACGAGCTGCACAGAGAGAATCGAGACGTATTTTTAGCAAATTTCTCCAGATAGGATTAAAGATTTAGTGCGAGTGCTTTTGAATTGAGATTTATGCCGCATGTATGATCTATTCATAATGAATTGGCTCCTTCAAGCCCCCGTAACAGACCTCCTCATCTCAGGCAGCAATCGCAAAGCTTTAGAGCGAGACCATTATTTCCAGATAAAATATTCCGCGGCGCCTTTGTGGCTCGAAAAATCGCTGGAATATTGCTGAGTGGAAGTTTACTGCTTTGCATATACTTTTTGGCTATGTTTGCTACATTAAGACTCATCTGAACTTTCGAGTTCATTGACTATTCAACGGCGATTGTAAGTTTCCCTCCTTCTAACTATTTTTTCCTATTTTCTATTTTTAAATTTAGATCTATTGAACACTTAAAATAACTAAGTAGTACTATATATAGTACGCATTTATGTAGGTAAGTACTGCTCGACCAAAACTTTAAGGCAGACGTCGATACCGCCTGCGCCGAGAGAGAAAGTATTCGGAGAAACAGAGTAAGTCGTTCGCAGCGCTCGCAACGGTTTTCGCACCCTTGTTAAGCAGTGATCCGTCCGAGTAGACGATCGGCCGAGAAATGACTAGCTCCGCCTATATGAGACCCGTGCGCAACAATGCACACATTTCCGTCTGCCTTAAAGATTCGGTCGAGCAGTACCTATTATACAAATCTTAAAATACAAAAAGGAAAAGTCTAATGAGTTATTTACTACATTTCAATATATATCAATCCTATAATAACGTCATATACGAGGACTATTTCATAAATATTTGTTTCTAATGACTGTTATGTCCACAATTAGTACTGCGCAGCGTCGCCACGCGTCGCAAAGGTCGCTAAATACCCCCGCCCACGTCAAAATATCATGTTTCCCAATTAACGTATTATCACCTTTTTTCATTAGCTTTATTGCCGCAAAGAGAATTTTATAGTGGAGCGTATTTTTGTTTATAGCGGATGCGGAAATACGAGTTGTGTACACAGCGGACTAGATGCGTCAGAGCCACTTTATTAATTAAAATTGGCGAGCAATTGTATCCGCTCGCGTGGAAAATAGAAGGGATGTTTTACGTAAATTGTCAATAACTTAAGAGTAGGACAACAATTTTTTATTCATTATACTTATAAATAAAGGAATATAATATATATTATAATATAATATATTTGAGCAACAGGACAGACATATCTCAAACTTTTTTTAAAAAATGAATTAAAACCTCACTATCGCATCGTTTAGAAACTTGTATTAGAGAAACTTCCCCCAAGGGGCGGTTATAGCGCCATCTACCCGCATTATGGGGCTAAAAATCGGAAATATTGCTGCAATAAATCCAACAAGCTGCTGACTACAAGAAATGGTACAAAAAGAACACAGGGAGGGTCACTAGGGCGAAATTGGTCGAAAGGGAATCGATAGTGCGGCCAAGAATAACAAATTTCTCAAAAGAGAAATGTCTAGACAAAAGTAAAGCATCGGGGATTTACAGGTGAAGGACGCTCCAACGGTTTTCTCAAATGAAAAACAAACACCTACGCCACCGCCTACTCGATATGACAGCCCGACGAGTATGAATACGCTGAGGACACTTGATCCAGTTAGCCCAACCAACTGTTTGTACGCCAATGCTCATATTCGAATAGCTCATATTCGAATAGCTCATATTTGAATAGCTCGTATACGAATAGCTCGTATACGAATAGCTCGTATACGAATAGCTCTTATACGAATAGCTCGTATACGAATAGCTCGTATACGAATAGCTCGTATGCGAAAAGCTCTCGTACGAATACTTCATCACGGAACAATTCATAAGCAAATAATTCATCTACGTACGGAAGAATTCACACATTGAACAGTTCACACATTCAACAGCTCTCACATTAAACATTTCACGCGTTATAGTTCACTACTCCAACCGATTGATTCGAAAAACGAACAAAGGAAAAGTTTCCTATTGTTTTAAGCGCGAAGCTTTCTGCAAACAGTTACAATGTAATTTTATCATCCTCTTGTGTAGGTCTAGCCAATACGAAAACTGCAGAAGTGTCGCCCACGAAAGTGCAAAGCAGTAACAGATTTCAAGGATTTAATTTCTCCTTTCGTGTATAAGGACGAAACCAGAGATCCTGACGCTTAACGACCGTGATAACAAACTTTATTACCTATAACTCGAACTATTAAATTCGGTGGCTGCATAAAGCGAATCCTGAAGTTGGTCTGTTCTTTGGGGCATAAGAAGGACAAATTTACGATGCTCGTTACAATTTATTCTGGTGCCTTTTGCTGGAAGAACTACGAGTATTAATAGTAGTAATTTTTTGTGAAAAACTTTTTAGCGAAAACGAATCTATATTTATATAATTTATATTTATATAATTTATATTTATATAATTTACATTTATATAATATATATATGTATATTAAATTGACATTGTATCGAAAATTAATAAAACTTAGAGGAATAATTAATTAATTGATAAAAAAGCGAACTCAGAAATTGAGCACTGGTGAGCACTTAAAAACCAAAAATTCTGGCATTATCACCCCTTGAGATAACATAAATTCCCGTCACTCCAATTTTAACCGTTAAAGTTTTATCGGTTTGTTTTATGGGTCTGGGGTGTTACCACATCGCGGGAGAGTACTTAATATAATCACGAGACGATTTCAATTACTTTATAAATGAAATTTTCAAAGAAGATAAATAAGAATTTAAAAATCAAGTTTAAACAATAACTTAAACCAACGATAGCTTAAACCAAGGATAGCTTAAACCAACGATAGCTTAAACTCACAGGAAGTTCCAACTCGCCTCGCTAGATGGCGTTGACTCAGGTGCATGCACTAGACAGTACAGAACCCTCATAGACACTTAATCAAATAACGGAAAGAAAGGATCCCCCTTCAACTTGAGTGTGTGTTTGTAATAAGAGGCCTGAGACCTTCGCAGCTCAGCTGCAGCATAAAGGATTATCTAATAATAACTAGGTTAAATAAAAAAGTGTGTAGCCTGGGAAAATTCAATATCGCCCTCCATTTTCCCACTTCTTTTGTTTCCCTTCTCGCGCCCAGAGCATTCTTTGTTTCCGCTGCTGCAGGATAAATAAATACGTAGGCCGTAAAATAAACCGGGTTTGGATGAAATCGGCCCATTTCGCTGACATACGTTTACATAATCTTGAAGTGATCTTTGCAACGCTTTGCAATGCGTTCCATTCACATCTGCATGCACAATATTTATTTACACTAATTGCTTGTAAATTTATTACCGAATTCCCACTTTTGCTATTTATTTTGTTAGTTGTAATACTCATTAAACACCCAAAATAATTACATATGCACGTGCGTATTGATTCACTGTAATTTAACGCCTCCGATGTTCTTTGTTAATGATTCGCCAATTTGCGGTTTAAATTTAAATCAGCGCCGATGGATTTAGGTAGAGTCTAACGCAACTGTTTCATTGATATTAAAATTTTCTTATTTTCGTGGAAATAATAATTTCATATTTTAGTACATACTTAATTATAAAAATGAAATAATTTGTGCTTACATTTTCATTGGAACAAAACTACAAAATGATTTCATTTTTAAAACATATTTAGAAATGCAATAAACATTTAGTTCATGCTTTTTTATGTTATTGAAATTCAAAAGAAATATCAATATTTAAGACTACCCTATTATTATTTAAATCAAATAAAGTAAAAGGAGAAAATAAGAGGCTCGTATTTGTAGGTTAAGCATAATAAATATTTTGAGCAATAAAACTAGCTAAAATTTCTTTAAACAAACAAATAATGTTATTTTATATAATAATAATGTTAGTTTCAAATTATATATTTCTTCACTTAGTAATTAGTCCCAATTATTTAAAAACAAAATTATTAGAAAACCTTGAATTAAACCTATATTTAATACTTGTTAATTATAGTCTTATATCTTGGGTAACATACAACTGAATGTTAAACGCTCCAGTTAAGTGTATTAAAAAACGAGCGCCGAAGACGCGAGGCGGCGAACTCGCGAAGCGAGCGAGCTCGAAGACCCAATTATTTAAAAACAAAATTATTACAAAAATTTAATTAAATCTGTATAATTTTAATTAAATGTGTATAATTTATATTATGGTTTAATAATTGTAATTATAGTTTAGTAATTGTTAATTATGGTCTTATATCTTGGGTAACATACAACTAAATGTTAAACGCCCCAGTTAAGTGTATTAAAAAACGAGCGCCGAAGACGAGAGGCGGAGAGCTCGCGAAGTCAGCGAGCTCGAAGTCCCAATTATTTAAAAAAAAATTATTAGAAAACTTTTAGTTAAATCTATATTTAATAATTGTTAATTATGGTCTTATATCTTGGGTAACATACAACTGAATGTTAAACGCTCCAGTTAAGTGTCTTAAAAAACGAGCGCCGAAGGCGCGAGGCGGCAAAGTCGCGAGGCGGCGAACTCGCGAAGCGAGCGAGCTCGAAAACTCAATTATTTAAAAACAAAATTATTAGAAAACTATTAATTAAATCTATATTTAATACGTGTTAATTATGGTCTTATATCTTGGGTAACATACAACTGAATGTTAAACGCTCCAGTCAAATGTATTAAAAGACGAGCGCCGAAGGCGCGAGGCAGCGAGCTCGCGAAGCGAGCGAGTTCGAAGTCCCAATTATTTAAAAACAAAATTATTACAAAAATTTAATTAAATCTGTACAATTTTAATTAAATGTGTATAATTGTTAATTATGGTTTAATAATTGTAATTATAGTTTAGTAATTGTTAATTATGGTCTTATATCTTGGGTAACATACAACTGAATGTTAAACGCTCCAGTTAAGTGTACTAAAAGACGAGCGCCGAAGGCGCGAGGCGGCGAGCTCGCGAAGCTAGCGAGCTCGAAGTCCGTATTATTTAAAAACAAAGTTATTAGAAAACTTTTAATTAAATCTGTATAATTGTTAATTATGGTTTAATAATTGTAATTATGGTTTAGTAATTGTTAATGATGGTATTACATCTTGGGTAACATACAACTGAATGTTAAACGCTCCAGTTAAGTGTATTAAAAAACGAGCGCCGAAGGCACGAGGCGGCGAGCTCGCGAAGCGAGCGAGCTCGAAGTCCCAATTATTTAAAAACAAAATTATTAGAAATCTTTTAATTAAATCTATATTTAATATGTGTCAATTGTGGTCTTATATCTTGGGTAACATACAACTGCATGTTAAACGCTTTAGTCAAATGTATTAAAAAACGAGCGCCGAAGGCGCGAGGCGGCGAGCTCGCGAAGCGAGCGAGCTTGAAATCTCAATGATTTGAAAACAAAATTAATTGATGTCTGAATGATTTAGAAAATATTTTTTATTACACGTGCTATTGATTAGAAAAATTGTTGTCATACATAATAATGGATAATTGAAAATTGCCAAAATGTAATAATTAAGTAAGTTTACCTACTGCATCGTGGTTGAAAATCAGCAAACAAAGCTGTACCTACTGCAAAACTTGCATAATACCCTTTATATAAATATTTTTATAATCTTGGACTATATACCCAAGAATATAATTTAAATATCCTTTATATATGTATACTATATGTATAAGCATTGAATATTCTATATTCAATGGTATAAGTATATACCTAACGTACTCACCTTGACTTTCTTGCATCTCTTGGCGGCGATAGCCCGTGATTTCCTGCGTATTCTATCCAGAGGGCCGCCTTTTCGGAACTCTCACTCCACAAAATATTACTTTTCACGATTTGGGGGTGGCCTCCCCCTCGCGCCCGGTCGTCAGCCGCTCGAAGGCTCAAATCGATAACCCCCTTTCAAATTCCAATCTTTTAATTGGGGGCTTATTAAAAACTCGTAACACGGTCACTAATGAAAACGTCTCCCTCGGCACTCTTTCAGACCCCGATCGTTCCCAATAAACCCTTAGAATTAATTTTTTTGCCCCGGTCTTTCAGCATTTGTCGACAAAGTGAACTCTGGAACAGAGAGAAAGGTATAATTAAAAAATTGCGTGTGTTCCTCGGGGGTGGTCGTATATAATAGTAAGTACTTTGTGAAATTAATAAAATTATTAAATTGTAATCTTTTGCGTATCTAATGGTAGTGAATTATAATCTGATGCGTCTCGTTTATTTATTATTTGGGCTTTTATTGTTGCAAAATTATTTCTAAGATCGTTAAATTGCTTTACGCCCTCGGGTGAGATTTAATATCACCAGGATATTAAAATATTATGCGCCGAAAATGAAAGAGGGTGGAAAATAAAATCGGGTGTTGAATTAAATTTTATGTTAAACAAAAAATAATGTCGGATAAGATTTAATGTTGGACAAGACATAATGTTGGACAAGTCATAATGTTGGACAAGACATAAAATTGGATAAGACATAATGTTGGACAAGATATAAAATTGGGTAAGACAGAATGTAGAAGAAGAAAAAAGAATATTGAACAAAAGGGACGTTGAACAAAAGGGACGTTGAACAAAAAATGATGTTCAAAAAAAAAAGTTAAACAAAAAAATGTTAAACAAAAAAATGTCAAACAAAAAAATGTTAAACAAAAAAATGTTAAACAAAAAAATGTTAAACACAAAAATGTAAACAAAAAAATGTTAAACAAAAAAATGTTAACCAAAAAAATGTTAAACAAAAAAATGTTAAACAAAAAAATGTTAAACAAAAAAATGTTAAACAAAAAAAAAGCAACCAAAAAAATGTCAATCAAAAAAATGTTAAACAAAAAAATGTTAAACAAAAAGGACTTCAAGCAAAAAGCATGTTAAACAAAAACGAACGTTAAAACGTACATAAAAGCCCTGACGTGGAATTAAGTAAGTCAGATGGAAATTAAGTCTAAAGGGAATTAAGTCCCCGGGGAATCAAACCGGAGCATACCTATACATTCAACAACGCAGAACTGCAGCTTAATTAGAGGAACTTTCATTAAAAAGTTGTTTAAAACTTTCTTTAAATACACCTTAATAGTTCCCTAGCCCGGGAGCCGAAACGACCCGCGCTAAATATTCCTCAAAGTAAATTAAAAAAAAACTTGTTACTACAATGCTTTGTAAATAAGATGATAAAAGTGAAAACTTGGTTTTAATTATAATTTTAGTTAATTTTCTTTACATTTATATGATTTTGTAAACTTTTGTTTAATTTTACGTCTCCAATTAATATATTATTATTATTATTATATATCATTATTATTATTATATTTTATATTATAATATTTTATATTCTTATATTTTATATTATTAATATTAAGAACAATTACGTACATATCAAAACATATTGGCCCGAAGTGATTAGTTTAACCCGTAAAGGTCCTTATTAGCTAGAAGTGGTCCATCCGAGAATTTGTTCAAAAGTTGTGGTTACCCCGTATACCGCCACAGAAATTCCTATAGACTCTCGCGAAACGGAATCAGAAAGTGTATATACGTGCACTCGCGCTGAGAGGGCGCCGGTAACTGACGCCTGGCGTCGGCTTTCCTCTCGCTCTGCCTCTTTCTCTTTTGTGCCCTTCGTGGCTGGAGCCACACACACGAAATCAACAGCCCGTTGCTGCAGTACATAACGCACATAATACACTGGCATATAGTATGCAAACATACATATTTATAAGGAAAACCGTAATTTATTCGAATCGATATGGGGTGGGGCCATTACTGGGGAAATTGGAACGAAAATTCGGCAATTTTTAGCCCCCAATATTGCTAGGTAAAAGTTCCAATACCTCAACCTCCTCATCGATTATACACTGTGGACGATAAAGGACGCGTCCAATTGTTTAGAAGGTAAACAAAAAATGTTTAACAAGAAACTAGGATCGGTTATTCCACGATGATGTTACGAACCCCAGGGCTAATCACTGCAAGAATTGTGAGAAGCAGTTTCCATATAAAATTTATTTAACTAGGTACATAATATTAAATAATAAGAAATTAGTTAATTAAGAAACTTTCTTAAGTACCCTCCTCTTCCTCATCAGGGGTTGCCGAGCGATGCGTATCCGTATACCCAATCTCCCTCTCCGACTCCTCCTCATTTTCGTCAGTTTCTTCAGTCCCAGTTCTCTCAGTCGGTTCCATTTCAACCCCCTCAATCTCATCTCCTCCTTCCGTTCGGACATCGCTTACCTGCCCATCGCTTTCCTTTCGCTCTTCCAAGGAAGTCCTGCAGCTCAGGTCCTTTTGGCCGTCCTCTTCCTCTTCCCCGCAAACGCAAAGTTCCTCACTAGCCATGCATTCATAATTGGGATCGTCGACCTGATCGCAAAGACACTCCAATAAATCTCCACTACCACCCTTCCTACCTTTTCCCCACTTCCCCTTCCCCTTCCTTCCCCATCTTCTCCCTCTCCCCCCAGCCCCGTCTGCCCCATCTGCCCCATTTTTCCCAAAACTTCTCACCCCCACCTTCCCCCACCTCAAACTCCTCCCCCTCTTCCCGCTCCTTCCATCCCCCCCCGCGCCCCCATCACCATCACCATCAGTGTAATAAGGACAACAACACTTCTTAATCAAGCGGATTAACACCGCAATAGGGAAGATAAAGAAGAAAACAACGTTCATGCAGAATTCGCAAGCTCTGGACAAACTGCGAACCTTCGCCCCGGTCTTCGGGTGAATAGGCCATCCTTTTTCATCGTAAGCCACCTGGTAGTCCCTCAAATCAGGTTCGTAATACCTAGACATCCTCTTAGGCAAATCGAAGATAACATCCATTCCCCAGAACCCCACGGGGATGCAGCAGCAGCACCCTATCAAAGCCTTGGCGATCCCCAGAAGCAACAACGTCAAGAGTATGAACAATATGATGAAGAACGCCTCAGAGAGCTCCTCAACATCCCTGTTCGAACTAACATGACTCACCATGGGGAGCCCCCCTTGAAACCCTGCGGCATGGTAATGTTCCAAAGAAATCAGTTTACACTTTAACCCTGTTGTAGAGCCAACGCAAGCGCACAAACAATGCCAGCTGCAAAGGCACCTATCTGACTTCTGCAACTTGATCCTTCGAAGGGCAATGAGCTCCTTATTCGCATTCAGAACCTCCGCGGAACAGTAAAACAAGTCCGAAGGCAACCTGCACTGGATGGTCAACGTGAAAACGTACTGGTGCTGCGGAGGAATCATCACCAAATTCGACTTAATCTCGTTGAACGAACTGGGAACATCCTCCGGACAATCGTTTAGCTTAACCATAAACTTACCGGAAACCAACCCAGAATTGGTCACCTTGACCGTAATTATAGTTTTATGCGCCATGGTGCTATCGATATAAACCTCAGTAATCATCGCTGCAGCATTCGGACGAATCACCATATTAGCATCAGCGTTTATCTCCATATTCAAAGTCGAGTGAATCGGTCCCTTGTACATCAACTCCAACTTTATGTCATCCTTATCGTTCTCATCCCTCTTCAACGCATTCTTCGGAACAATCCCAAAATTCTTCAAGAAGAAGCATCCTCTTCGTTTGAGCTTCTCCGCAGTTTTGTCATGGCGCCACAAGTCTTTCGGTTGGTTAGCCAAACAACTCCCTCTGGGGACTCCGCACCTATTAGGTTGCTTATAAAAAGCTTCATATCCAACTCCAGGAATATTACATTGGTCTCCTTCCAAGTTATATTGGTCCTGTCGCACCACCAGGAACTCCCCAGGACCTCCATCCATTTCCGGGTTCTTCCCCGGATCCTCGGATCCACAATCCGGGATCAATACCCGTTGAGTTTGGAAATTTAGCGCGTACTGAGGATTAACATTATCCAAGTTGTAAGACATCGCCAAATTCGGTTTGTCCAAATCGCCACAAATTTCCTTGGACGACAAATTCAGGGAAATACTTTGGCCTTCCGTCAAATCCCGCCAAACGCACTTTCCGGTAAGACTTTCGCGTTTCTCGAAAACTTGAATGAAGATATTGTGGTCTAAGTTAGGTTTCGATAGTTTGTGGACTCCGTACCAAACGTCAGAAAACTTCAAGCAATGGGTGCTTTCGTGGAAGGTTTCCGGATCCATATTTGGGGGGGTATAGCGGTCTGCACAGTTTTGGCGACCTCTCACTTGGATCCCCCCTGATAGCATCTGGTGACTGCCAAAATCTTCGTCACAAACCTTCGCATTCGGATCTATTGTGGTTTCATCGATTGTGTCGTTAATTTCGCATCCAATTTGCGTTGTTGTTTCTTTGGCCGCACCGTTCCCTATGACAATTCCGCAAGAGTCACCACCACTTCCTGCGCTGCCACCTTTATGATTCCCAGCTTTTCCTCCAGGTTTTTCATCATCTTCCCCATCGTCTCCATCACCATTTTTTCCGCCACTTTCATCGCCATTTTTCCCACCACCATTTCCCCCACCACCACAACCATCCCCAATTCCGTTTTGACCCCCACTTCCCCCTTCTCCCCCATCAGTATTCATCGTCGCACATTCATTACTAATGTTCTTCTTATCATCCAAGGAGCATTCCACCCCGTCCAGCAAATGAGCCGGATCACTATAACTGATAAAAGTTTCATCGTTAACCACATTCCCATTCGGCTGGTTCCTCGCATTCTTCAAAGAATCACAACTACAGCAAAACCCTTCGCTGAACGGAATTTGCTTCCCGTTGTACGTCATCAAACCACAAGTAGGATTATCCCCACTCGTGTGGCACCCAGTGTAATTCCCATCCTCCTTATTGTACACAACTTCGAAAGCTTGCGAATTGACGTAACTCGTATACTTCAAAGGATATATCTGCCTTATCAAGGACTCCCGAAGTTTGATAACGTAAGGATGCAACAACCGCTGCGATTTGTCCGTGACAGGATCAAAAACATGATCGATAATGATAAACTGGTCCTTGTTGCAAATGATGTTCCCCAACTTGATCGTGATGAGCACCTTCCTCTTGCAGTTGCTGATCTCCGACCTCGTCATCATCTCATTCTGGTCATACCCTCGGAAGCTCTTCAACTCCTTCTCCCGAGTTGACTCCATTTTGTCCTTAATCTTCCTGTCGGCATCGTTAGGATTAGGACACCGCACCATGACCGCCTTCACCTGAAGCTTACTATCGGCATTCAAGTTCTCGTTGTTGTTGTTGCGCTTCCAGCAGCACTTCATGTTTTTCTCGCAGCATTCCTTCGATCGCTCTTGGGCCATCAAGGCTTCGCGGAGCCGAGCACTTACGATGGGCCTTCGATAGGCCCCTGAGATTAATGTCAGCGTGAAGGTTGTTAGGAAAATGAATTGGAGAAGGTTCGTTGTTGTAGAATTCATGTAGAATGGTTTGTAGAATCAATTTTCAGTTTGTAGAATAAATTTTCAGATTGTAGAATCAATTTTCAGTTTGTAGAATCAATTTGCAGTTTGTAGAATCAATTTTCAGTTTGTAGAATCAGTTTGTAGAATCAATTTTCAGTTTGTAGAATCAGTTTGTAGAATCAATTTTCAATTTGTAGAATCAATTTGTAGTTTGTAGAATCAATTTTCAGTTTGTAGAATCAGTTTGCAGAATCAATTTTCAGTTTGTAGAATCAATTTTCAGTTTGTAGAATCAATTTTTAGTTTGTTGAATGAATTTTCAATTTGTAGAATGTTTTGCAGTACTACTTCATATACACCTATGTCTATGAAGTATATAAGCTTATACAGTTGCAAAGAAGCAAAAATGGGAAGTATAAAATAATGTAGGTATATGTGAGGCTCCAATATGTGGGGTACCAATATATTAGGTACCAATAGGCGAGGTACCAATAGGTGAGGTACCAATACGCGAGGTACCAATAGGTGAGGTACCAATAGGTGAGGTGCCAATAAGTGAGGTACCAATAGGTGAGGTGCCAATAAATGAAGTACTAATAGGTGAGCTGCCAATAGGTAAGGTACCAATAGGTAAAGTACCAATAGGTGAGGTACCAATAGGTAAAGTACCAATAGGTGAGGTACCAATAGGTGATGTGTCAATAAGTAATGAGAAGTACCGATATGTGAAGTATAAAATAGCAAATATGTGAAGTATACAAATTAGGAAGTAACTGTCAAAATTTGACAAAGATGTTGTTCATGGCATCGAAGTTTATATATATTTTTTTAGTACTTATTTATACTTAGGTATTTAGAAGTTAGGGACATTTTTTTTAATTTATTATTTCTCGTTTATTTATGAAAAAAATATATGTAGTATAATAATAATATTAATCTGCTCTGACTTTTATTACTAATTATTTTTAATATAAATATAGATATAGGTAAGTAATAATAATATTATTACAATAGCACTATTTAAAAAAAACTCAAAATAAAAATTACAAAACACTAATAAACCCGGTAATAGAAGCATAGAGAAATCTGGCTAAAAACAAACAAACAAATAAAAGATCAGCTTGAAAGGTAAACTATTATAAGGTAAATCGAAGCACAATGGTTTCAGATGCACCTCAGGAATAAACAAAGTTCCAAGAAAATGTTAAAGAATACTATGGAAGAGAATATAAAAGCGATGAGATTAGAAAAAATGAAGAAAATAAGGATAGCAAGAGTTTTAGTTAATCCACCTTATTGTTAAATGGGCATCAAAAACATTATATGATATTAGCTATAGTTAGACCACAGTATAAACAGTACCGCGACTCCGAGGTTTGCCAGAATGTGCGTAATTGACTGCGTGGCCTCCTCAAAATAAGTCCTCTTATGACAAGTGTAGATCGAAATAGATCGGTGATTTCCGTTATGTATCATACGCGCTACTTGCCGAAGAAACACGAAGAATTGGAAAAAGGAGTTAGGGAATTAAATGCTGCCCTGTTCTTACTAATTCCACCAAGGTTGCATGCGTTTGGGATCCTTGCGCGGTAAACTAAGATCAAAGGCGCCGACACCGAGTCGTGGTACTGGTTATACTGTGGTTAGACCTAGGTACAATAATCAGTAAAACAAATTAAAAATCACTTGAAAAGAAGGAAGAAAATGCTTAATGTCGAATAATAAATGAAAATTAATTGATTTTAATTTTCATTAAAAACCAGACCTTAAAATCCAAGCGAAAAAAAAGAATTATAAAGACTTTATAAAAATATTTATTGCAAAAAGTAAAAATTGAAAGCACACATATAACAATTGCAATGGAGTTGTCGAGTGAAGAGAAACGGTATGAAAAAGATCTTTTAAAAGTTTGGGTCTTATGCATGGATATCGTTAAATCATTTAAATTATTAAAATATTTATTATGAAAATATTTATTATTAACAACCGTATGAACATAAATTCTATTATATAGGTATGAAGATTTTGAATTAACAATAATTCGATGATAGAAGCAAACCATATTAAGCTTAACCAGCTCAGCTCAGAGCATTAGGCATAGGATCAAACTTTTTAACGCCATAAACACGCAAATATAGCACACATTCTGAACATGCTAAATTCGAGTTTTATGTTCAAAATCAATAAATCACAAATGATAAAACGTATCTGCAAAGTTAGATAGATAGAATCAACGAATTGGAAAGAAGGAATAAACGAATCACAAAAGGCCTACTTTACTTCCACGCTTAGAAGAAACCGATTATTAAACAGATGACTCAAAGTTGAAAACGATTTCTGTATAAGAATTGATATGTATGTTTTTTCAATCTTAATTTCAAGTGAAACACTGCGCTTAAAATTTTAGTTTTCTCAACAACACCCAGCGGCTGACCAACAATGCCAATTTTATTTTAATTTTAATAATAATTTTAATTGTAATTCTTTTCGTTTATGAATAAATCAATTGATTAACATTATTATGAAATAAAATCTCAAGATAATTATTTCTGAGGTATTAGCCATTGAATAAGAAATAAGTGCTGTCAAATATGATCTAAAGATACCACTTATATGTGCTACCACTTATATGTGATACCACTTAACCTGAGCAAAACGTAATCAAACTCGTTATTAAACAAAAAGTCAAGAAAATCTTTACTTCAAATGTCCCTATAGAAAGAGATGAAAGATTCTATAGGAGTCATTAAAAGCAAGCAAACGAACAGCAGACTCGATATTCGATATTCATCGGAAAAACTCATATGTACAGTAGACCGTCGATTATCCGAACTAATTGGGACCAAGGATAGTTCGGTTAATCAATTTGTTCGGTTAATCGATTTGTTCGGGTAATCAATTTTACAGAAAAGTAAAAAAAAAACAAATAGGTATGTAATGTGTTAATGTTTATATACGTTATATTTTAACATAACGTAGCTTGTTAGAAAAGTAATCACTTAATTTCATTTGAACAAATTGTTGTCCATTTTTCTTATCAACCAATTTAAATATCAGCAGAGGAATGATGTTATTTTTATTAAAGTTTTGTTTTTTACTTTTGTTAATGGGATTTTAAAAGTCTAATAAAGAAATTTTTTCATTATTGTTTCATTCTTTAATTTTCTTTGTTCTTTTCATCGACGTTTCATTCGTTATTTTGTGAGCTTCTTCTGAATCGTATATATTTTTTTATAAAATTTATAATAAATTATCTACGACCTCAAACACTTTAAAATTTTTCTTTCTTTCTTTTAATTTTTATTAAATACGTCAATTTGTTTTTTTTGTCATTTTCACTTATGTATAACACAATATAAGTGAAAATAACAAACAACAAAATTATGTATTTAATTAAAATAAAAAAGAAGCCTGAAAAATAATTTTAAAGTATTTGTCATTGTTGATAATTTATTATAAATTTTATTAAAAAAAATATACGATCCAGAAAAGCTCTCAAAATAACGAGTGAACCATCGATGAAAAGAACAAGGAAAATAAAAGAATGAAACGACGCTCTACTGTATGTAGAATTTATGGTAGTCTGTCTTTTGCTAAGAAACATTTGATATGAAAAGAGTCTATCATGCAGCCTATTATTAACCCCAACAAAATTGTTTTCTAATTATTGTTAAAATCAAGATACCTGAAATATTGTGACATTTTACTACGTTTTCCAAAAACGATTTCTAGAATTTCTTTTATCGGTTTAAACAGAAGATTACAGAAATAAAAGAATAATAAACCGATAAGCAAAAGAAATCTGGCTGAAAACAAACAAAGAAATAAAAGATCAACTTGAAAGGTAAACTATTATAAAGTAAATCGAAGCATAATGGTTTCAGATGCACCTCAGAAATAAACACAGTTCAAAAGAAAATTTGAAAGAATACTATGGAAGAGAATATAAAAGCCATGAGATTAGAAAAAATAAAGAAAATAAGGATAGCAAGAGTTTTAGTTAATCCACCTTATTGTTAAATGGGCATCAAAAACATTATATGATATTAGCTATAGTTAGACCTAGGTACAATAATCAGTAAAACAAATTAAAAATCACTTGAAAAGAAGGAGGAAAATGCTTAATGTCGAATAATAAATGAAAATTAATTAAAATATTATATTAAAAAGAGTTAAATACCCTGCTTTTATGTATTTATTCGTTGTACGACAGTTTCGACAACCACTGTTACCATCATCAGGTACATAAATTAAGAACAAATATACATTTTGAAAACATACTTTGTAAGTTTGAAGTTTCTATTTGTTCTCTTCTTATAAAGATGTTGAAAGTTTTTGGGTAGAACAAGTCACAGCCATGTAGATTATAATATTAGAATACCTGATGATGGTAACAGTGGTTGCCGAAACTGTCGTACAACGAATAAATACATAAAAGCAGGGTATTTAACTCTTTTTAATATAATATTTTAATATTATCTCTGCTGGGTATTCTAATATTATAATCTACATGGCTGAAAATTAATTGATTTTAATTTTCATTAAAAACCAGACCTTAAAACCCAAGCGAAAAAAAAAAGAATTATAAAGACTTTATAAAAATATTTATTGCAAAAAGTAAAAATTGAAAGCACACATATAACAATTGGAATGGAGTTGTCGAGTGAAGAGAAACGGTATGAAAAAGATCTTTTAAAAGTTTGGGTCTTGTGCCTGGATATTGTTAAAGCATTCCTGTGCCTCATATTTAAATTATGAAAATATTTATTATGAAAATATTTATTATGAAAATATTTATTATGAAAATATTTATTATGAAAATATTTATTATGAAAATATTTATTATGAACATCCGTATGAAAATAAATTCTATTATATAGATATGAAGATTTTGAATTAACAATAATTCGATGATAGAAGCAAACCATATTAAGCTTAACCAGCTCAGCTCAGAGCATTAGGCATAGAATCAAACCTTTTAATGCCATAAATACACAAATATAGCACAAGAACACGTTTTGAACTCGCTAAATTAGAGTTTTATGATTAAAATCAATAAATCACAAATGATAAAACCTAACTACAAAGTTAAAGGCCTACTTTTATCTCGAGGCTCAGAGAAAACCGATTACTATACAGACAACTCAAAGTTATAAACAATTTTTGTATAAGAATTGATATGTATGTTTTTCGTTTATGAATAAATGAATTGATTTACATCATTATGAAATAAAATCTCAAGATAATTATTTCTGAGGTATTAGCCATCGAATAATAAATAAATGCTGCCACATATGATCTAAAGATACCACTTATATGTGATACCACTTAACCTGTGCAAAACGTAATCAAACTCGTTACGAAGCAAAAAATCAAGAAAATCTTTACTTCAAATGTTCCTATAGAAACAGATCAAAGATTCTATAGGAGTCATTAAAAGCAAGCAAACGAACAACAGACTCGATATCTGATAGTAATCTGAACAACTCATATGTAGAATATATAGGTAGTCTGTCTTTATCTAAGAAGCATTTGATATGAAAAGAGCATATTATGCAGCCTATTATTAATCCCAAGAAAAGTTTTCTAATTATTGTTAAAATCAAGATACCTAGAATATTATGACATTACACTACGTTTTCCTAAAACGATCTTTAGTTTTCTTTTATCGTTTAAACCGAATATTACAGAAATGAAAGAATAATAAACCAATAAACAAACAAGTAAGGGTTATAACCTATACTGTACTTTATTGTTCTCTATAAGGAAATAAGTAAAAACAAGAAAATAAGTAAGTTTGAGCTATAATACCTATGTACTTATAATAGTAGGAGTAATGCAATATAACAAACATATTACATATAGGTAATAGAATAAGCGTATGATATGATTTAATAGTAATAAACATAGTATAACATAATAAACTTAATATAAAATCTATAATAATACCTTTAGGCTTAACATCTCAGTTAAAATCTTCCACATTTGTAAATCACAAATTCACAAACGACGCATTTAAAATTCAAACCGTAGTGAGCTGGGCACTTAGCGTCTGTAGTGCTACCAACTGAGCGACATAAACAATGGCTGCCCTGCTTATCACCAACACAAGTGACTTCCCTAGTTGTCAATCTGTCAAATACAGCTGATCCTACGTGACGTTATTCAAATAAAACTCGATCCTGCAGAAATAGTTAAAATTCCCGAACAATTTAATTAGTTTTAGCCATGGATTATGATCTTCCCGCGGAATTCGACGTCATAGTCATAGGAACAGGTATTAGTTTTTGTTTTTTAATTAAAAAGGAACGATTAATAATTAATTGCGCCTTATATTTGATATTGTTCATCTTGCAATTTTTCAGGAATTGTTGAGTCTATTGTCTCTGCTGCTGCTAGCCGTATAGAAAAACAAGTCTTGCACATTGATGAGTAAGTTTTCAATGTAAACATTAGTTCATCTTATCGTACTATAAATAAATTTTGCTGCCATAAATTTATTAGCAGACATTATTGTTAATATGTAACAGAATCTTAAGTCTTTATGTACTTTAGTCGTTATGTATTTTGTCGCTTATGTATATAATCGGATTAATAAAAAATATGGTTTTTTGTTTAGCAATGAGTATTATGGAGGAAATTGGGCATCATTTAATTTGGAGACTATAAATAAGAACCGTTTTACCGGTAATGTACACACAATTAACCCTTCGGATGCTAAGCTAGAAGATGGGGAAATAGTGGTACCACTTGGGAACGATTTCTTTAATCTTACCGATCTTGTGCAAGAATGGCACGTCATTGAGTAAGTGCAAATTAATTTGAGTGATTTTTTTTAACGTTTCATTAAAGTTTAACTTTTTATTGAAGTTTTTTCATTTTTGAAGATTTTTTCATTTTTGAAGTTTTTTTCATTTTTGAAGTTTTTTTCATTTTTGAAGTTTTTTTCATTTTTGAAGTTTTTTTAACTTTTGTAGTTTTTTTAACCTTTTAATGAAGTTTTTTTTTAATTTTTTATAAAATGTTTTTTTTACTATATATTTAAAAAAAAATTAATGTAAATGTAATATTTAGAAAAGAACCTGAGCAACAAACCAAAGAAGAAACCTCCGAAACTGTACAACAAGAAGCCGGAGATAGCAAAAAATCTTCCGAAGAAAAATCAAAAAAAGACACGGAAGAAAATATCAAGAAAGAGAATGCAGAAGAAGTATTATATCCAACTCAAGAAAGCTTGCTGAAGGATTCCAAAAAGTTTAACATTGATCTTGCCCCAAAGGTAAAAACAATCTACAACAAATTATAGAAAAGAATTTAATTGACAAATATTTAATTAATTAATTGACAAATATTTAATTAATTAATTGACAAATATTTCATTAATTAATTGACAAATATTTAATTTATTAATTGACAAATATTTCATTAATTAATTGACAAATATTTAATTAATAATAATTTCCAATAATACAAATTTCATGTATAGTGTGTTGCCTATATACGGAATCCCACGTCCCAAATAAAGCAAACTCCTGTATGGTGTGTTGCCTATATGCGAAAGCCTATCTACCAAACCAATACCAAAGATTTAACAAAGACGTTTCTTCACATTAATAATTTATTTTTCCAGTTACACTACGCAAGAGGCGACTTCGTAGAACTCCTAATCTCCTCCAACATCGCCCGTTACTCGGAATTCCGCAGCTGCAGCCGAGTATTAACCTGGCTTAACGGTCATCTCGAACTAGTCCCATGTTCTCGATCCGACGTATTTTCCAACGATAAAGTCTCGGTCATCGAGAAACGAATGCTCATGAAGCTGTTAACAGCTTGCTTAGATGGCGAAGAAAAAGAATTCGAAGGCTACGAGGAGAAAACCTTCAAGCAGTACCTCAAAGACAGGAAGTTAACGAACAATTTGGTGCATTACGTTCTATATGCTATTTCAATGTCCGATGATAATACGCCTTGTAAAAACGGTGTTGCGAATACGAAACGATTTTTGGATAGCTTAGGCCGATTCGGAAAAACTCCTTTTTTGTATGCTATGTACGGGAGCGGGGATATTCCGCAAGCTTTCTGTAGGTTAAGCGCGGTTTTTGGAGGCATTTACGCTTTAAATCGGCCTAACGTAGGGATTATTTTCGATGAGAGTAATCGAAGGTACAAAGGAATCATTTGCGGGAATCAGCGCATTATTTCCAAGGAACTTGTTATTAGCGCTGAGAAAATGCCTTCTCAATATCTTAAACAAGAGAACATAAAAAAAGATTTTATTTCGAGAGCCGTATTCTTGACAGATAAATCGATAATGGAGAGCGAACGGGAACATTTAACGCTATTGTTGATGCCTCCAGAGAAAGGTCAAAAGTCCATTTCGGTTATTGAAATGGGTACGTTAACGGGAACTTGTCCTAAGAATACTTATTTGGTTCATATGTTTACAAGGAGGACGAATACTCCAAAAGAGGATTTCCTAAAATGCGTTGAGAAGTTGTTTAGGAGCAATGGCGAAGAAGAGGGCAAAGACAAAAGGCCTAAGGTTTTATGGTCGTTTTATTTTTGTGTCCCGGATACGAATAGTTCCGATTTACTATCTGGTATTCCCGAGAATGTGCACGTTTGTCCCGGGCCGGATTTAGATCTTGATTACGACAATTCTGTCAAAAAGGCTCAGGATATTTTCAGGAGGATATATCCGGATTTAGAATTTTTGCCTAGGACTCCGGATCCTGAGGAAATTATTATTGGAGACGAGAGCGTTGAAAATGATTCAAATGAAGGAGCGAATAAAGAATTGTCTGGAAAAGAAAATCAAATTAATGAAGAGAAGGAAAATGAAAATCAAGGTAATGCAGATACTAGAAATGAATATCAAAGTAATGAAGATGCTAGAAATGAACGTCAAAGTAATGAAGATGCTAGAAATGAACATCAAAGTAATGAAGATGCTAGAAATAAATATCAAAGTAATGAAGATGCTAGAAATGAATATCAAGATAATGAAGGCACTACAAATGAATATCAAAGTAATGAAGAGAATAAAAATGAAGGCCAAAGGGAGGAAAGGGCGGAAATGCAACAGTGTGATAAAGAAACGTAATGAATGAAGGTAGGTTTTTAATTTAAAAGTATTTATAAATCAATTGGGAATATTTAAGCGATTATAAGAAATTATACTTACCCATTTTTTACTTAATATGTATGTACTATGTTAATACGTATGTACTAATCCATAATGCATATACTAGATAGTCTAATAGTAAATTATTATTCAAGAATTTTTATTTATACACAAATATTGTATTATTAATAAAGCTTCACTGTTTTACTTCTTTAACCCGCATTTGTTCTTTATTACAATTCGGGTTTATCATTAAAAAAAAAAAAAATGCAGAGGGTGCTGTTGTAAATACATTTGAGTTTTTATTTTTATCAAATCCTTACATATAATCAAATGTTTGATATAATACATAAATAATCATTGCAACTTCATTAAATTTAGCTTAAACACTAAAGTAGTTAGGCCATATCTAATAATCGGTTTAAGGAGGTAGGAAGCCAAGTTGTGTTATTCTGAGTGTAGAATACGACATTTCTGTCTATGTAGCATTGAACCCCGTTTGAACCAAGCCTATAGACTTGCTTCGCCTCGTGATATTTGTTCGGAATCGGGACGAATAAAATTCCTCTTTCTTCGCATTTCTTTGATATGAGATCTTTGAAGCCTTGCGGGATTTTCGCGGCTGTTCTTACTGCTTCCGCCAAGCTCTGTAAAGTAAAAATTATAAAAAAATTATTTTCCTAATATGTATATCAAAATCATCAATAATAAATTTTATATTAAGGATATTATAAAATAATTTCTTCTCTCCTAATAGGTGATTTATTATCTGGGCGACCGCTACAAATCAAATCTATAACATAACATAATATTTAATAGAGAAGATCACAAAAACGTAAAATCCTTGTTTCATAATTTTTAATACACTTTTGTAAGAATGTGATAACTATGATCTATGTGTAAAGTATAATATAATTTTCATTAATCGTAACAAAAAAAATATCAGATTAATTTAAACAATGACTCCAATTTTAATTGAAATTGATTGTTTAGGCATTTATTTCCGGTAGTATTCAATTTTCTATATACTCTCTTGCTTCATACAATTTTTTAAAATTCAATTAATAATATATATAATATATATAATAATAAATCACCTGGTGAGAAAATACAATAAAGCTCGGGCTCTTACAATTTTCTCTGTTGGCCCAGTTACAATTTTCTCTGTTGACACAGTTACAAATCAAAAATTTTTCGAATAAATAGAACGTGTAAAATAGAAAGTAAACAGGTGCTATAAGAAAATGAAAAAAATAATAATTTTCTTCATTTGTATTCATGACCTCTCTTATATAATATTAATAACTATCAAGATAATTATTTCTTTTCACGGGTATTAAAATCCGTTTAAATGATATATCTGTTAATTCAATATTATTAAATTTTATTTTTACATTTTTAATGACATTTTCTTTTTTATTACCTTGCTGTTTTAGTCCAACAAAGTACTGTCATCAACCTGATTATCATTAAAAATGTAAAAATAAAATTTAATATATTTTAACATGTTAAGTAAAGTACAATAATGTTATGTGCAGAGAAATAATTTTTTAACTTGTCATGAATGTGCTTAAAATGGGTGTCGAAACGTGGGACTTTAATATCCATGAAAAGAAATGAATATTTTGATAAATAGTAATATTATATAAAAAAATAATAATTAAATCTGTATTTATATTTTACAACGGAATGAATAAGATAATATTTTCATCACCTGTTTTAATAATTTTAAAAGTTATTTTTTTTATGATAAACTCACTAACAATAGTTGCTGGGGCTCAAATAAAACCGGGAATTGACATCACCAATCAATAAATTAAATACATCTTTTAAAATTTGTTTATTTCCTGACCTTTTTCCAATTCAATATTAAGTATTATAATTCTTGGGTAGCTTAGGTCTGTTTTAAAAAAATTTCCTCATTTAGTTTTCACATTCATTTATTATACTTTCCAACGTTTTGCACGCGTTTTCCCGCATCTTCAGGGTTACAAATGTATCTAATACGGAGAATCAATACAAACACCAAAATTAGGTCAAATTGACCTCAACAAATTTACAAGAAATTGATATAATAAACTTATATTATAGTACCTATATAAAGCTAGTCAAATACTTACAATAGTCATATTCAAACGTCATTTAAAAACCACATTCTGCACAATTGCAAACACATTAAATTTTTTTTTCTCAACATTATTCTACATATCACCTTATTATTAATTAACATATTACAATTACAATCATAGTATAGACGAGATACATTAAAGCGGACATTGCGAAGCTCTAAAATTTCATATGCTCGCTAGCATTTTATCCCATAAATATAGTTTTTATTTATTCATTTTAGTTTCCATTATTATATTATATTTTTATTTACTACTAGAATTTATGCCGTGCTCTATTGTCGAATCCTGCTATTAGTAAAATTATAACTTATTAAGCTAACAGTTTTCTGTAATCGTGCCACAAAACATACATACAATCAAATCTCATCACTCAATTATTGCATATGGTAATAACAATAACAAAAGCAATCCCTATCAAATTCAATTAAATGACTATTATATATTTTATCTATATTATTTGTATCAGTTTTAAAATTTATGTTTCTTTTATTTTTTTAATGTATAGGCACTCAAAAATTCTTCTTTTAAACCAATCACTTTCCATTTTCATTATTTGGATGTTCCTATAATTAAAATTGTGTTTTTCCTGAACACAATGTTTGCTGAGGGCTGTGCAATTTTCAAGATTTTTATTTTTACAACAGTTAATATGTTGCTTCATTCTATTATCAAGAAACTGTTTCGTCTCACCAACATATAAAGATGGACAATCTGAACAATTAATCTTGTAGACCAGGTTTGATTGCTTATTGAAATCTATCTTATCTTTAATTTGTGTATAGAATCTGTTAGTGGAATTTGAATTTTAACTATTTTAATATTAAATTTATTAAGTTTATATTTGATATTCTTTGTTAAACCCTGTACATATGGTACAGTAGTATAAAATTGTTGGTTAGAATCTAGTGCTTTCTTATATTGATGTGGATTATAAATTTTATTGGTTCTCTGTTTAATTACGTTGTATATTAAATTATCAGGGTATTGGTTTTTATTAAGAGCTTCTTTAACTTTATTTCAGAATTGAAACATATTAACTCTTGTAAAAATAAAAATCTTGAAAATTGCACAACCCTCAGCAAACATTGTGTTCAGGAAAAACACAATTTTAATTATAGGAACATCCAAATAATGAAAAACGAAAGTGATTGGTTTAAGAGAAGAATTTTTGAGTCCCTATATATTAAATAAAATAAAAGAAACATAAATTTTAAAACTGATACAAATAATATAGATAAAATATATAATAAAATCATTTAATTGAATTTGATGGGGATTGCTTTTGTTGTTGTTATTACCATATGCAATAATTGTGTGATGAGATTTGATTATATGTATGTTTTGTGGCACGATTACAGAAAACTTCAGCTTAATAAGTTAAAATTTTACTAATAGCAGGATTCGACAATAGATGACGGCATAAATTCTAATAGTAAATAAAAATATAATATAATAATGGAAACTAAAATGAATAAATAAAAACTATATAGGAAATTATGGGAAAAATTGCTAGCGAGCTTATGAAACTTTAGAGCTTCACAATGCCCGCTTTAATATATCTCGTATATACTATGATTGTAATTGTAATATGTTAATTAATAATAAGGTGAAATATAGAGTAATGTTGAGAAAAAAAATTTTAATGTGTTTGTAATTGTGCAGAATGTGGTTTCTAAATGACGTTTGAATATGACTATTGTAAGTATTTGACTAGCTTTATATAGGTACTATAATATAAGTTTATTATCAATTTCTTGTAAATTTGTTGATGTGAATTTGACCTAATTTTGTTGTTTGTATTGATTCTCCGTATTAGATACATTTGTAGCCCTGAAGATGCGGGAAAAAGCCTGCGAAACGTTGGAAAGTATAATAAAAGAATGTGAAAACTAAATGAGGAAAATTTTTTAAAACAGACCTAAGCTATCCAAGAATTTTAATACTTAATATTAAATACATCTTTGTAATTATTCCCCCTAAATACATCTATTATTATTACTATAAAAAAACTTACATCAATTCTAGGGGGAGGAGGAGCTGGCGGTTGCTTCGTTTCAATAGTGGTTAGATAAGTAACCGTTTCTTTAGCTCCTGGTTGTTGGCCCGTCGTAACCGCTCGATTCATCATCTCTAGGGCTTTATGAAAATTTTCTTTAATGGAAGGTTGCGCTAATAAGGGGTCAGATATCATTCGTTTCCACCCTTGATACCATTCAGTAACTTGGGAATAATCGGGGTTGTGATTGAGCCACATAGCTAACGTTTGGAGCCATCTCGGGAAGAAGAATTTGTCTAGAATTAAAGTTAAGTTGCCGATTGATAACATATCACTCCAGTCCATCACCCAGTGCCACGCATCTAGAAATAAATAAAAAATAAAATATTGGTATTAATTAATCCTCTTATAATAATATTAACTATAATAACTATAACTATAATAGTATTAATACTATAATAATATTAATACTATAATAATATTAATACTATAATAATAATAATACTATAATAATATTAATACTATAATAATAATAATACTATAATAATATTAATACTATAGTAATATTAATACCCAATAGTAAAACAAAGAAATATTAATAGTCGATATTGGATTAACTTATTTACCTAAATGTTGTTGATGAGGATTTATAACAAGATTCTGCATAGACAGCTGCAATTTTGGTACGATATGCTTCACTAAAAATGCTACAAAGGATCCTTCCGGCAAGGCTCGTTGCCAAGGCTTTAACATAAGTTTAGCCGATCGATCGGAAGGATGCCAATTCGTCAAAGCCGTTCCCAATTTTTCCTGGATTACCGGATATACCTTCGCTTGTAGTTTTGTATCTAAAAGCGGTATCCAAGGATGTATCCAAATGTGAATCGGAATCGTATCCGTCAGAGGATTCCAAATATTGACATCGGCTATAATTTTGGGCATCACCAGCTGTTCCAAAACATTGTCTAATATCCATGGTGATAACAGAGGTGTCCAAATTTCCAACACATTTATTAATGGATCACAATCCCTTGGATTCCATTCACTGAAAAATTCCGAATATTAGAATTGTTCCTTTATATTGCAAAAAAAAAATAATTTAAAAATTGTTGTTTATAAATTTTTCGATATTACCTTACCTAAGAGTAATATCACAGAGTACTCTGTGGTAATATTGTCACAAATTTAATGCATTTAAATAGTGGCTTTACCAGCTCAGTGCATTCAAAATAAAAACCAGAAAAATATGGCTAGGACTTACCTCACACAAGATTTCAACACAGGCACCCAATTATGCCATACGAGACTATCGTATGGAAGAATTCCCATATTATTACCTTCTAAGATCCCTCGTTGCTGCGCCAATCTCTGCAACGGTTTTTCCAGAATATCTTTCCATTGTCGGAAAATTTCCATGAATTGCTTTGGGGAGCTCAAGGGCTGCCAACTGGCCAAAGCTGAGGTAATTAGCGGGCCTACTAAACCTGGTGCTAATTCGCTTAATTCGTATTGGCAATACTCTTCGAAATGATTTTCCTGGAAGAAAAAGTGTTGTAATTAAATCGGTGATCAATAAAAATAATAAAAATAATAAAAATAATAAAAATAATAAAAATAATAAAATAATAAAAATAATAAAATAATAATAAAAATAATAAAATAATAATAAAAATAGTAAAATAATATTAAAAATAATAAAATAATAAAAATAATAAAATAATAATAAAAATAATAAAATAATAATAAAAATATTAAAACTATAAAACAAAAAATCTCTTACCTGTAAGTCTGTAAATATATGAGCCACTTGCCCCAGCGAAAGCCCTTGAGCAGGATCAGCAAGCTTTTCAACGGTTTCAAGTACGAAATTTAAGTTTCCTATATAATCGCCTTCTTTATCTATACTCTTCCTCAAAGTAATTTCCTCTTGCTCTAAAGCGACAATTTTATCTTGGTTATAGCGGGTGCTTCTGTCGATCCTGATAATGTCCTGTTCGCACATGTCAACCAGAAGGTCTAAGTTATGTTGAATTTCAGGCAAAGCAAAATTCGAACATTTCTTGTGAACTACGTCTTCGAAATGCTCAACTCCTGGGGGCGCCTTTAGTCCACTTAAAGCGTGATAACCGCTGAGAACCCTTTGTTGAGGGCCTGTCATGTCGATAACCTTCACCTTCGTAAGCTCGCTGTAAAAATGGCAACAGAAAACGAACATGTTAGGATATAATAACGTGGAATTATTTGGAACAATTATCAAAGGAAAGTTGTGTTATTTTTTGGTTTGAAAATTTTTTTATAGAATTGTATCGGTCATTAACTTCTTTATCTTTAATTTTTTTTATAAATATATTTCTATATGTTTTCCAATTCTTTTTTTCTTATTTTTTTGATAATTGTTTCGATTATGATGTGTGTTACCTTAAGGGTCCAGTACTTTTGTATGCTCCGGGACGTTTACCTTTTTCAATAACGTCGTCAACGCTTCTGTAATAATATCTTGTCTTTTTCTTAGCCAGGTCCTCTTTCTTCCACTTGGATTCATGTTTATCATCGCTATCTTCATCCTTTGATTTAATTGCCTTTTCCTAAAAAAAATTGTTTTACATTTTGTTGTTTAATTGTTTTACATTTTGTTGTTTATTTTTTATTTTGTTATTAATTATTATGTGGAGTACATTAATTATTATAAAATAAAATAATAATATTTACTTTTAGCTTAGGTATACTAGCAGCCTTTTCAGGCCCATAAGCCCCGATAGCTCCTCGTCCTTTACGTAAATGAGCTTCGACAGGAGCCGCAATACCTTGTAAATCTTTCCCTAAGCCCTTCCCCGGTTGAAAACCCATTTGAAGCAATAATTTAGCCCCAATTCCTTTCGTGTGTTTTTCCCAATTACCCACTCCTTGATTCATTAAAGATGTGTTCATCGGAGTTTTCCGTTTCCGTAAGCCTGCTATGTCTCCTGTTATTTCTGTGACTGTCGATTGCGTCTGCGACTTGGGAGCACCAAAACCTAGTTATTTGGGAGAAATACAAAACAGACATTAATATAAATAAATATATATATATAAATTGCATGATAGCAGTTTTATGATATTATTTTATACTTTCATTATTTTTCAAAATAATCTCCTTATTGAGTTAGTTTAGGTACACAAAGCATATAATCTAATTAATTCATGTAATAAACCTAAGTAGTGCTTATAATAATTTAAAAAAAAACATACAGGGTGTCCCATTTAAAAAAGCAAGTTATTGCTACTTGAATGACGTTGTTCTATTATCTCGCCTAAGAACACCCTGTACATTTTTTAACATTTCCTACCAGCTCTAGAGAACGGTTCACCCTCCGAATCGCTCGAACTATTTTTCTGCTTAAAAGACGTCGAAGGCCTCTCATCGTCAGATTGGTCGGATTCCTCTTTTTTTACGTTTTCTTTTTTGTCTTTCTTCCCTGCTTGTTGTACACCTCCCGCCACAAACCCGATCGAGGCTGTATAATTTTTGGGGGCTTTCTTATTTTTAAAAGTCGGTCTTTCGTCTTGTTCGTCTCCGCTTTCATCCGCCCAAATGCCTAAAAACACAATTATTGAATTCGAAACTTTGATAGTGAATGAATTGAATCAGACTATTGTAACCAGATCAATGTATTAAATGGAATATGAACATATTGCATAGATATGGATATATTGAATGAATATGAATACATATATTGATATCTATTTATATTAAATCTATTTAATATAAATAGATTTGAATATAATAAGTAGATGTGAATATATTAAATAGATATGAATATATTAAGTATATGTGAATATATTAAGTAGATATGAATATATTAAATAGATATGAATATATTAAGTAGATATGAATATATTCAGTAGATATGAATATATTCAGTAGATATGAATATATTCAGTAGATATGAACATATTAAGTAGATATGAACATATTAAGTAGATATGAACATATTAAGTAGATACGAATATATTAAGTAGATACGAATATATTAAGTAGATATGAATATATTAAGTAGATACAAATATATTAAGTAGATATTAATATATTACGTAGATACAAATATATTAAGTAGATATTAATATATTAAGTAGATACAAATATATTAAGTAGATATGAATATATTAAATAAATAAATTAATCAATTAAATAA